>OZ025244.1:2220934-2375934 GCA_964019155.1 Osedax fenrisi
TATACCTGGGATTTATATAAAAATGTGTAATAAATATAAAGTTTAATATCACGGTTGTGTTTTCAATTATATTACGGTTATTTGCTGTTTACATTTATATTGTAGATTGTGTGTAGAAATTATATTTAAGTATGGAATATTAATAGCAAGTTAATCTTTTGCAAATTAAATAAATTCGGATATAATTTGCTTTATATTATTATATGAAATTAATGTATGTAATATAATTATTTAAATGTGTATAATCTATTTAAATTTATGTTTATTCAATAAATTATATCATATATAATACTTATATTAATATAATAAGTATAAAATATATTATATAAAATTTTGAATATACATTTTATAATTTAAAATACATACATAAATAATATATATACTACTACTTATATTATTTTGAAGCCCTTTAAAAGGAAGAATTATATAAATATAATTGTGATTTAATAGAAAAAAAATATTAAATTTCTTCTAATAAATATTATTATTATTATTATTAGTATCATTATTAAATATATGGTAATAATACATCATTTTAATAATATATAATAATAGTGGATATTAAATTATAAGTAAAAATATAAATTAAGTTAAACTAAAAGTATATACATTAATAGGTATACTAATACTCTTGTAAAGTATGAAACTATTAAATATTAAATATTGAATAGTTACATTTTTATAAACATATCTGATCATTGGAAATATATATTTAAAATATTATATTATATATATATATATATATATATATATATATATATAATGTATACCCTAGTATCGTCGTAATTAAATATGTTGCGTTCGTGAATAGTTGCTGAACTCTAAGAAATACGATATCACCTTCACTAAACCATGCACCATTAAGGATGAATTCGAGCGAATTATTACAGATCAGCAAATTATCAAAGTTAGTGGATATAAAGTTGCTACCTATATGGGTAGGTATATGGGTAGGTATATGGGTAGGTATATGGGTAGTAAGCTAATGCTATTGTTATATATTGTACCCCCCTACCTCTTCTTAATTAATTCTTATAAATAAAGTGATATATTTTATTGGGTACTACTCTAACTAAGCAGAATTTCAAATTATTAATTATATTATAAATGTTTAGCAATAATACATTTTGTATCATATGTCTTCATTAGCCAAAGATACAAGCTAAACTATACTAAACTCTCGTTATAATCACATTATAATTATTATGTAACATATAATATATAGTAAATAGTATACTATTATATATATATATATATAATATAGTTAATATATTATTCTATATATATATATATATTTATGATATATACCCAGTGATGGGTAGGATCGCGATCATTGATCGGCGATCCTGGATCGGGATCCATGATCGGATACGCAAGTGTTAGATCGGGATCGGGATCGGGAAAGGATCGGATAACGAATGGAGGATCGGGATCGGGATCGGGAAAAGGATATGATCAGCGATCCCGATCCCGATCCATAACAAAAATATCGGTGACAACATTGCATATATACCTACGATACTCTAATATTATTATATTAATTTATAAGAATATCAACAACATTTTAGTATTGTATTATTACATTGATTATCTATGATATTGTATTGATCATTATTTTGTAATGTTTTCCAAGGTATTGCAAGACTACTTAGTATTTAAATAATACATGTTATTTTTTACCATAATATAATGCAATAAATTGATATTATATACGTAATTACTTAAGCCACCGACATTGACTCAACGTAAATTGTACATCGTAAAAATGAGTATATATTTGTATCAAATTCAATGCATTTATATAAATAAATTATATTTAATTCACTATATAGGGGAAAGTAACCGAATACGGATAGTGCCCGAATACGGACACTATCGGTATCTCAGAAACCATAAATCCTACAAAAAAATGTTTAGTTAATAAAATATTCATAATCATATAAATAGTCTAAAAAAGTATTTTTTATTTTTTAATTATTCAAAATATTGCTGATATATCCAATAAACTGATTTTTTTTATTACGATTTTAAAGTTATCAAACAAAATTCAACTTAAAACCTTCTCAAGTATATATAAATGTATTAATATAAAATATAACAATATATTATTAAAAACTAAAGCATTCTAAAAATTGTATTTTTAATTTCTATATTTTGTATTAAATATTCATTAAGTTATAAGCATATATCTAGATGTCATATAAGTTCCTAATACGGACACCCTATAACCAATCAACGCACAGCGTATGAACTTTTCTGGTTTTCATAAAAATCGCGTGCGTTATAATATTAATATAACCAATAAAGCTAATTCTAACAACATTATTATTTAGATACTTAAATTGTATTATTAATTAAAAAATAATAAAAATAAATAAAATATTAACTAATTAAATTACAATATATTTTTCATAAAATTAATAATAAATAACGTAATTGTAATTTGTCTGATTGATTCATATATAATATATAGTTTATCTAGTGGTATATATGGCGTCCGTATTATAACACAGGGTGTCCGTATTCGGACATGGGTACCGAATACGGACATCCCAGTTATCTATGGAATTAAAAGATTAAATAAAATTTTAAAATTACAATAATATCTATAATCATATAATATGAATATATTATAATTTTTGAATAAAAATAATAAGTCATAAAAAGTTAAGTCCATTTATTGTTAAAGTCTCCGTATTAGGGTACTTTCCCCTAGTGACTATTATAGTCAGACTATATCATATAATCTATATGATATATATTCAATATATGCATTTAATTCAATTGAATTATTAGTGAAATATAATACAATATATTAATAATAAATATTATTTACAATTTACCTATTAATAATTTATATTTACCTACATAGGTATTATAACTACATATATATTGTTTCGAATTATGAAATAAAATCGTATTAATTAAATATATAAATAATATTGTGATCTGGATCGGGATCCGGATCGGGTAAGAAACTTAGGATCGGGATCGGGATCGGGAAAGGATCGGGTAACGAATTGAGGATCGGGATCGGGAAATGGATCGCATAAGAGAATAAATAGATGATCGGGATCGGGATCGGCGATCCAGGAAAAAAGGATCGGTACCCATCACTGTATATACCACATATATCATATACCAATATGTTCATAATACGTGATAACCTACATGTATGATATAACGATATATGCAAAATGAAAAAAGAGTAATTGCATAGGTATTTATAACATTTTTAGGAAAACAAATTGTTTAAAACTAACCGATTGTTCATATTTAATTATATGCTAAGAAAATTAAATATACTAAAAATTATAATATTTACATTAAAATAAACATTGTCATATTGTTATATAGTATGGTTATATAGTATAGTATAGTTATATAGTATGTATCTGATAAGCCTTAGCTATAATGTTTATCTATATAAAAGAGAAAAGCATATATTAAGTTTATAGATTATCACTTTTAATTATGAAATGTAGCCTATTACTTTTTATTATTTATCTTTTTTTGTAATAGTATTTAATGTATAATTAATTATTTAAATGTGATACAATTTATATATAATTTGAAAGATTCGAGCGCTATAATATATGTATAACAATCTTAACTTTATTAATATAAATAAACAGTTTCCTATCTAAAATAACAATGCCCTTATTACTTAAAAATACATATTTTCTATATTTCTTGAAATAATATTATCTATGTAATGCAATCTCATAATGTATTCTCATGTTATAAAAATAATTATTTTATTTATAATTAGAATTAATATCTAATACCCTTCTGATGTATCTTAGAGCTTGTAAAACTCGAGTGAATGTCTAACATTTAATTTAAGTAGAATTAGGCTATTTCATTTTTATTTATTTTTAAATCAGAAAATACAATTTAATTATATGTTTTTCATATTATTATATTTATGTAATATCATTATATGCATATAACCGGTTTACGTATGGGAAAGTAATCTAATACGGACACTTTAACAATAAATGGTCTTAACATTTTAAGACTCACTATTTGTATTCAAAAGTTACAATATATTAATATTATATGATTATAAATATTATTGTGATTTTATTTATTATTTTAATTCAATAGATTACTTCATTCGGTACCCATGCCCGAATACGGAAACCCTTTGTTATAATACGAAAACCCTATTTCCATTAGATAAACTATATATTTTTGATGAACCAATCAAATAAAATAATAATTTAATCTAATTTAAATGGTTAATAATTTATTTATTTTTAATATTTTAATTAATAATATAAGTTAAGTATCTAAATAATAACATTATGAGATTGGTTATAGGGTGTTCGTATTAATAGATATAGAGTGTTAGTATTAGGAATTTATATGACCTCTAGATATATGCTTATAACTTAATTAATATTTGATTAAAAATATAGAAATGTTGTATATAATGTTTAGAATGTTTTAGTTTTTAATAATATAGTATTATATTTTATCGATACCTTTATATATCCCTGAGAATGTTTTAATCATTGTTTTCATAAATTTAAAAACGTAAAAAAAATCAGTTTATTAGATATATCAGCACATTTTTGAATAATTAAAAAATAAAAATACGTATTTAGACTAATTATATAATTATGAATATTTTATTCACTAAACATTTGTTTGTAGGAATTATGGTTTCTGAGATATATCGGTATATATATATATAGGATGGTTTATTTATACACCAAATATGGTAAAGAAATATCACCCTCACTGTTGTTGGGAATGAACAAACAAAACGAAACAATAACATTAAATAAAGTAGCAATATAATATATAAAAATAGAGATGGAACCAGATCAACATCAAAAGTATCAAAGTATACATAAAGTGTCAATTTAGAGATGATGTTGTCGAAGATACGGGAGAGCTTAGTCGATACGAAGCAGACAAAAGAAGAACACATAACAGCATCAGGCAGTGCAATAGACTTAGATTTGATCTTGGTACCAAGGATGCTAGGGGTCCAATTGTATTCGTTATTTATATTGTATTCGAGATATATATATATATATATATATTTCATACATTACTTTATCCTATGCATTAATTAATTATAAAATATAATGTTATATGAGATAACATACTCACTAACACACACACACACATATATATATATCTCGAATACAATATAAATAACGAATACAATTTTACCCCTAAAGAAGTCATAGAATTGTATACAAGTATACTCATGTAAACATGTATACATGTTATAAATAACTATCAATAATATGATGGTGCTTGTGTTTTGATTTAATAATTTATTAAGTTCTTGAAAGACACGAGAGACAAAACAACTACCTCCTGCAGTCGAACCCGGGACCTCTGGCTTACTAGTATTTGAGTGCCCTGCTGAACATACATCTATATACCCCTATCGTCTTAACCTAATTAATTAATATCTTAAAAGAAATAAAACGATGAAATTAAATTATTTCTATACATTATTTCCATTCGATTGTATTATATTATAATTATAATTATATATATATATATATATATATATATATATTACGATATTAACATTATAATGTTAATAACGCCACAATAGATACCTACTATCGTAATGGCGCGGGCTATCGTATCTATCGTACGAAGCATTACACTCCTAACTCTACATGCAAATATACACGTTACCTAACACCGATACGGATCACAGGTACGTACGGACTGCACTCACAGCTACACCATGATGTGCGAGATCACGATAGTCTTGAAGCCGTGTTGTTACCGACGGTACGCAGTGCCCGACCTCAGGACTAGTGTCGCCATCAAGCGGTTCTACGAGATGGACTGTACCCTGACCGACATGACGGTCTACACGGCGCATGACTACGCTATAACGCTGAAATCTTGCGGGTAGGGATACTTGTTATTGTTATTGTTATTGTTATTGTTAATGTTATTGTTATTGTTATTGTTATTTTGGTAGAGTCATTTCATCCCATCCATAACTTAGATGAAGTTTTAAGCTTATAACCATATTATTGCTCTAATGTCCCTTAGAAGCCGATGTATATATATATAATTGACCTAAAGCATGGCTTATATCATTTATTAACACTAATTAATTTAGCTTGCATATACCCTATAGGGTGTGGCTAATTATATAATAATATTTATTATACATATATTTAACAATAAGCAATTGATAATGCATTGATCTCATGCCGAAATCAGAACTTAATGTTTATCAGTCAATACAATCGATCGGCAAGTACTCATATGCGAACAATACAAATATAATGTTGTAGTAAGTACATCATTAACTTTAATTTAGGATTGATATCAACGAAGATAAATATTTCGAAGAAATTCCATCTGCGGTGATAGAAATAAAAAGAGAGTTATGCACGAAAAGTGTTTAGTACCTAATATAACAATATATATATATATATATATATATAGTCATATTACATAATCATATTACCTAGGTAGTGGAAAGTAACCTAAGAAGCTTAATACAGTTTTATACTCTTTAATACGGACACTTTAACAATAAATGGTCTACCAATTGTATGACTCAATATGTGTATTCAAAAATTCCAATATATTAATATTATATGATTATAGGTATTATTGTGATTTTAAAATGTTATTTAATCTTTGTATTCTATAGATAACGGGATGTCGTATTCGGTACCCATGTCCGAATACGGACACCCTATGTTATAATAGGGACACCCTATATACCAATAGATAAACTATATATTATTGATGAACCAATGAGATAAATTACAATTAAATTATTTATAATTAATTTTATGAATAATTTAATATAATTTAATTAGTAATAATTTAATTAATTGTTATTATAGTATTAATTAATAATACAAAGTTTACCTGATTACCTATCCCGTATCATTGAACCGTAGTGACGCTGATGAATCTCTCACAATTTTCCTCCACTTTTTTCTATCTGTTGCTGCTATCATGGCGTCACATAAATGTAGTCCTGTTCACTCGTATATGTTGTCGGACCATTTCAGTCTCGGACGAACTCTCTTTCTTGTGCCATTTACAGTACCTTGAAGAAATATTTTTAGAGTAATCGTCGCGAATTATATGACCATACCACCGTAGCTTTCTCTCTTTCACTTTTGTTAGTAGGTCTTTGTGATTGCCGATTATCATGAAAACTCTGTTTCTGACTTCATTATTTGTAATTATGTCTTTATATGATATTTTGAGTAATCTTCTTAGACATCTGTAATCCATTTCAGTTATTCTTCTTTGAAGTTATTTGCTGATTGTCCACGTTTCACATGCATATAAAAATATTGAACTTACAAGTGAATGTAAGAGAAGAATTTTAGAGTGTAACGTTAAGTTTATGTCGTTCCAAATTGGATTAAGTTTTATTAATGAGGCTGTCGTTTGGGCAATTCTTGAAATGATTTCCTTTGTCGAGCCATTATCATGTAAGATAGAGCCTAAGTATTTAAAAGTATCGATTGATTCAATTATTTCTCCATGTAAGGAGATACTATTATTGAATTGCCCTTCACAGTTTGTCATGATTTGTGTCTTGTTTGTATTGAATTCCATGCCATACGTTCTAGAAGTAGAATCTATTTTTTTCACCAAATTAACAAGTTCGTGTTCACTTCATGCTAGACCGTCGCTAATCTTAGATTTGTAATTACTCTTCCTCCAATAGATACTGTACCTTTGTGGTCTAGTAGAGCTTCGTTCATTTTTTGTTCCAGAATAATAATGAATATGTGGAGGATAATATACATCCTTGGAAGGTACTTGTGGTGAACCATTATCCGACTTTACCTTCATAGTATATTGCGCTTATTGCTTTTTCGTAGAGGCTTTGTATTTCTTTTATGAGTCTGGCATTGATATTGAATCTTTTCATTGTATCCCAAAGTGATGTATGCCATGACCTATCGAAAACATTTTTAAAGTCGATAAATATATGATAAAGCGGTTTTTGTGTTCGGTATATTTTTCTTGAATTATTCTTAAGTTGAAGATTTGTTCATTAGTGCTTCTACCAGCTCTAAAACCTGCTTGTTCTTCTGACAATAGTTCTTCGTCAATTGGTTGCAGTCTTCTCATGATAACTTTCAGAATTATTTTACTCATATGTGAAATGAGACTTATGGTTCAATAGTTCTCACACTTATGAATATTTCCTTTCTTATGCATACATATAATTAAGGATTGAGTCTAAACCATGGGCCAGTCCCCAGAGTTCAAATATTCACCTCCAGATTTTAATTCTCCGGTTATATTATCTACTCCCGGTGATTTACCACTTTTTAGTGACTGTATAGCGGACACAACTTCGCTTCTTAAAATAGGATATTTGTCATTATCTGTAGGTTATGTCGCATTTAGAATAGACGTATCCTTATCGTTATTTAAATTGTACAACTCCGAGCAGTATTCCTTCCATCTTATAATTACGCCCTTTATATCATTAATGCAATTACCATCTTTATTTTAAATATTAGTTGAAGCTATCTGTTTAGGTTTTGTTAAATCTTGAATGATTTGATAGGCAAATTAAGTATCTAAATAATAACATTTTTAGATTCAGATTCATTGTTTTTATTAATATTATAACGCACGCGATTTTTAGGAAAATGAGATTAGTTTACAAGCTGCGTGCTGATTGGTTATATGGTGTCCGTATTAAGACATCTAGAGTGTCCGTATCCCTTATCTATCACCCTTATGTGTAATAACCCTTATGTGTTATCACCCTTATGTATGATCACCCTTATGTAACACCCTTACCCTGTTATCACCCTTACCCTTATGCAGCACCCTTACCCTTATGTAGCACCCTTACCCTGTGATCACCCTTACCCTTATGCAGCACCCTTACCCTTATGTATCACCCTTAACCTGTGAGCACCCTTACCCTGTGTGCTCACCCTTACCCTGTGTGATCACCCTTACCCTGTGCTCACCCTTACCCTTATGTAGCACCCTTACCCTGTGTGAGCACCCTTACCCTGTGCTCACCCTTACCATTATGTAGCACCCTTACCCTGTGTGATCACCCTTACCCTGTGCTCACCCTTACCCTGTGTGGTCACCCTTACCCTGTTATCACCCTTACCCTTATGTAGCACCCTTACCCTGTGATCACCCTTACCCTGTGTTCTCACCCTTACCCTGTGTGAGCACCCTTACCCTGTGATCACCCTTACCCTGTGTTCTCACCCTTACCCTGTGTGAGTACCCTTACCCTGTGAGCACCCTTACCCTGTGTGCTCACCCTTACCCTGTGTGATCACCCTTACCCTGTGCTCACCCTTACCCTTATGTAGCACCCTTACCCTGTGTGAGCACCCTTACCCTGTGCTCACCCTTACCCTGTGTTCTCACCCTTACCCTGTGTGAGCACCCTTACCCTGTGAGCACCCTTACCCTGTGTTCTCACCCTTACCCTGTGTGAGCACCCTTACCCTGTGAGCACCCTTACCCTGTGTTCTCACCCTTACCCTGTGAGCACCCTTACCCTTATGTAGCACCCTTACCCTTATGTAGCACCCTTACCCCTATGTAGATGAACGCCAGTGTATGCGGTCATACCACCGCGCTAGTACAATGTCGTAAATGTATGATGAAAGTGAAGGGCACTTACTTCGATGAAGAATACTCGTACGATGTCACCACCTGTCAGCAATTCAAAGCTATGGGAGGTTCGCATTCAATTAATATATACACACATATATATTTATATATATATATATATATATATATCATTTTTAAGATAATTTCATTTTATAAAATATATTTTCATGTTTCTTTGTTTTCCAATACCATAGAAATGTAGACAATGTATACTTACCTTACCAGATCGGGATAGTTTCCCGAGAATATTCAACAAGATGTTTCTATCTTTCATCGCTGTCTTCGCTTCTTCTACTGTTAGGCCAGTGTCATCAGTTAGTTGCTTTATATAGTTTCGTTTAGGTCGTCCACGCTTTGTAAATCCGTGAGCAGGCATCCACATTAGTACACCACTAATAATCTCATTTTCGCTTCTGAAGCAGTTTCCAGCAAATCGTGTTCTTCTTTCCCGGATAGTCTTGGAGAGAGTAGGAATATTTCCATATAGTTTCTTGTTCGTTAAGTGTAGTTTCCATGATATATTAAATACTACTCTCAACATTCTTGTATATGTTCCGTCAAGTTTTCTATCCAATTTTTTAGTAAGTGTCCACGCTTCAGAACCGTAAAGTAACACCGATTCTACTACTGATCCGAAGAAATTATTTTTGAGTGTTGCCGTAAGATTTGATTTCCATATTGAACTTAATTTGTCAAGAGCGCTCCTAGATTTGGCTATTCGGATCTTTATTTCCTTATCCATTGATGATATCTCACTTCCAAGATATGTATAGTAATCTACAGACTTCAGTTGTGTTCCATTTACAGATCTTACTTTATGGTCAATGTTGATATTAAAATTCTGAGTTTTTCTAATATTGACCCTTAATCCTACTGAATTTGCTTTCACTTCCAAGACATGTAGAAGCTTTTCCGCATCACTACATGAATCCGCAAAGAGTGTCAGATCATCTGCATAATCTGCGTCTGATATTGTAACTGTTGGGTATCTTCTTCCTCTTGATTTCTGAAGTGTTAACCCTAGATCTTTATGTAGGTCAATGGATGTCCTTAAAACATAATCAAGTGTTATGATAAATAGTAAAGGTGCAAGAGTATCCCCCTGAAGTACACCTGAATTAATTTCAAAAAGTTCAGTGTCCCCGTCTGGCGATCGAACCATTGATTTGTTATTACTATATAGAATCATAATTGCGTTGATAATCTTGTTTGGTATGCCGTATGATTTCAGTATCTCTGCCATTTTTGGCCTATGTATCGAGTCAAATGCTTTGGAAAAATCAACAAATATTATACAAGCTACTAGGTTTTTTCTTTGATTCCTTCAATTATTCTTCTAACCGTGAGTATTTGTCCTACTGTTGACCTGTTTTTCCTGAAACCATTTTGATTTGGTCTAAGAATCTCGTCTATGGCAGGTTGGATTCTTTCTCTAATCATGATATTATATATTTTTGCAGCGATGCATGTCAAAGTAATACCTCTATAATTATCAGTTACTGAAAGGTCACCTTTCTTTGGGAATGGAAAAATACATCCTTTTGTCCAGTATTCTATGGTCTTTTGAGAAAATACATCATTACAAAATTCTAGTAACTGGTCATTGAAATAACCAGATTTCCATACTTCGGGAGATATCTCATCAATACCAGCAGATTTATTCAGTTTCTTTTTAGCCACTTTTTCAAGTTCTTCTAGTGTAAAAGTACCTTGCTCAATTGCAAGTTATTTATTGACTATTTTCACTGTAGTTTGATGCGTGATTATCGAGTTTTCGCCAAGTAATGATGAAAAGTGATTTTTACATTTTGTAATCGTTCTGTCTGATCTATAGCCTTTATTTTAGAACGATTCGTAGACTTCCTACCACTAATTCTGTTCACAATTTACCATGATAGGGCAGATTTATTATTATCTGCGGCCATTGTGATATCCTCAATTTGCTTTTGCAAATATTTTGATTGCTCAGCGATATATGTTTCTTGTAGTTTTCTTCTGGCTGATTTGAGCTTGGTTGTGTTGATCGAGTTGGTATTACTTCTCATTAATGTGGATAATTGTTTCAATTCAGTTCGTTTTTCTTCTATGATTTTATTCTCCCATGGTACTCTTTTCTTGAATGTAGCTTTTAACGGTATATGTTTCTTGGTTGACTCGGTATTAGCATTAACAAATGCTATATATTTTTCATTTGTAGTTTTACAAGTTTTGACTGCGTTTTCGAAATTATTTTTTAAATATTTTGCGTAATTCTGTCGAATCGTTTTATCTGTTGTTAATATACACCAATTGTAACGTTTATTGTTTACTGTTGTCTTTTTATCAGCTCTTAGACTTAATATGAGTATTGCAGAGACAATTCTATGGTCTGAAAAAACACCTTCAAATGTGTTATATGCTTCACAATTTCTAGCACTATTTATCCATTTTTTATTCACTATAATAAAGTCCAATTGTGTCTTGTAACCATTTGGATGTGTATGTGTCCATAATTTTCTTTTTTCTTCTGGAAATTAGTATTTAAACAATGTAAACTATTTTCTATTAAGAATTGTTCCATTAGTATGCCATTTCTGTTCGCTTCAGTATGAGATGAGAATTTATTATTGTGATCTGTTCCTAAATGAGCATTAAAATCACCAGCTATAATTAAAACATTATGCTTTGGGACAGAGCGTGTGAAAGCGTACAGATCATGGTTAAAGGTTTCAACATCTGATTCTTCTGAAACATTTGTAGGACTATAACAGGATGTCACTGTTGTTGTCGGGTTTCCAATGAAATTTGCTATAAGTATCCTATCGCTTATTTTTTCCACGCTTATCAATGAAGCTGTGGCTCTTGGGCTTAACAGTAAACCTACTCCACCAGTAGAGCTATTAGAGTTATTTTTCCTGGATGAAGAAGTTATAAGAGACCATCCAATGTTTAGTGTATGATATTTGATATCAAAATCTTTATGGTATAGTCGATGTTCCTGCATACAAATAATGTCAATATTATGTTCTATGGCAGAGGCAACAAGTTCAGAGGATTGGCATTCACCTTTAATGGTTCTGATATTGAATGTCGATAAACAGATCTTGCTTGATCTCTTGAGGAACTTAGGTTTCAGTCTAATTAATGAGTCAGTAGCTTGTTTTTCGAGAATCGGGGCCTGACTTATTACCCCTATACGCGCTCCTTGATAATCCGCGCGACGAGCGATGCGGCATGATTTTCTGGTTTGATTGTTCATATGCTTTTCGTTAGCTTGTTACGCAGATGTGCTCGCCACTACTACACCGCGGGCAGATTATCCAGTGACTGAACTCGTTAATATTGACCGTTGTCCATTAGTAGGTTCTTCCGCTCAACATCAACACCATTGCTACTCCCAACGGTTTGTACCGTGACCCTGGTGCAGGTGGCAAAGAGTAATAGGTCTTGCCAAAGGACCACTCTGATTTTGGGTTCGGGACTGCTTATTGAAATATATTCCTGTATTCGCAGCTAACACTTCATATCTTCCTATCCACCACCTGGGGACCCGCTGGATGGGAGTTGATTTCTCCACAACAGTAATCAGACAATGTATAAAGATATATAAATATTATTTATAAATTAATCCATTGTTATCAAATATGAATTTGACTTTTTAAATATTATTTATATATAGTTTATTGACTACAAAAACACATAGTGGTTATAGGCGTCGTTAGATAATAAAAAACAACAACAACAATAAATAGAAAACGAATAATAAAATAGAACGAATTACATTGACTTAAAGAACGAATTACAATAACTTACATATGACTCTTTAATAAATGTAGTATTACAATAAATTAGCCTTTTTTCTTATTATATTTTAATTTTATATAAAATTACGATTCTGTTTTTTAATAAAAATGTGCCGCATATTTTAATAATATTAAAATTAAAAAACAAATATGAAGTTATAGTATTATTAGTTTTCGTAATATCGTTGAAATTGTAATTAACCCATAAAAGAGAAATATGTATTTATATACAGTACTGTATAGTTGAGTGGTGTTTATCTTTGGCAGGCACGACAATAGTAAAGTTATGAGAAAATCGAGTTAAAATGTGTAAGTTATAGTTTGATTTAAATAGTAACTAAACTAATATTATACCGATATTATTATGGCATTAAGAAATAAAATATAAAAGTAAATATTTATTATAATTATATGTATGTGCATTATTCATAATATATATATATATATATATATATATATATATATATATATATATATATTTATATATATATATATATATGTATATATAAATATAAAAATATATAAAAATAATCGGGTTATATTTATAAAAATATGTAAACATAAATATTCGTAAATATGTTTGTAAAAGTATACTTTTATATTTATCACGAGGTGTTAACAATTATAAATGTATTTCGTTATATAATAATAAACAGTTATATCTGATTACTCGAATATATAACCTAACCTATATTTATACCTAAATAGTGTCGATAAAAAGTAGAAGCAAACGAGATTTCGCGATAACTTTCGAGATATGCCCCGAGCATAAGGAACACGAACAGACCGTGCTTTCTGATCAGTATATGTGGGTGACCTTCACCAAGGACGATTGCTACGAGAACTCCTACATAGAGATGTGTAACTCTACACTGACGGTAATACTCATACTTACCGCAGCGAGCGCCACCGTCGAGTAGCTATGACGTCATCTATCGATATTACGTCACGTTAAGTTATTAACATCGCCTTAACGTGTAACTTATTATTAATTTCAGATCGATTTTAACGAGTTTCTATATATGCAAACGTTATGCGTAAATATACATTTTAATAATGTATACCATATAAACTATATATACATATATATATATATATATATATATATATATATATATATATATATATATATATATATATATGTATACGCCGCATGTGTACGTGTGTGAGCGCGTATAACACGGTCATATATGTACTATAGTATACAGTGACCGTCGAATACACAATAATCGTCGAGTACATAGTGACCGTCGAATACACATCTAACAACAGATAAACAAATGCATTCCGTGCCTGCTATACGTGGACTATGATGAAGAGGTTGTCGACGTTCAGCGTCCGTACGCCACCTTCGGTATAGATAAGCGTGTGCAGTTCGGGGACATCGACGTGCATGTAGGTAGCCTAGTATAGCAATATTACGTTATTTAACAATATATATAATATATATATATATATATATATATATATATATATATATATATATATATATATATATATATGTATGTATATATATACAAAAGATTCAAATTATGTTTTTTTTAAATATAATCTAATAGTTAAAATTGTATTTCGGTTTTTATTAATTTTTTTTCATTTTTAATTTTTAATTACTCCTATTATTAACCGAATGTATATAATAAAAAATAAAATCATAATTATGATATAGAATGAAGTAGTATTGTTACGCATGGCCAAACATTATGTAAAAATATTTAAAATATGTCAAGTTAGAAAGTTTTAAAAACTAGTAATCTCCGTATCTATTTACATGTAAGCCCGCTACGTTAGTGCTCCCTTTAAGATAATAATACTAATAGTAATTTGTTGTTTTCACTTTCGATGTTGTTAACGTATTCATTACATCGGGTTACATACGTGTTGTTCGAGTATTGCATAAGAGTTTAGGTATCTAACTAACTTCACTTATTTCCGAAACTAATCCTTTATAAGTCAGAAACGATGACGAATATTCATAATATTTCAACTTATGTTAACATATATGTCTAATTATAAATATGAAAATGTACAAAACAACATAACTTTCATTATTTACATACTTGACATTGTCGAATATCGCTAAAAATATGCATATAATGATGTTCTGTTTGTAGAAGGAAAGTGAGTCGTATGGCCAGTTGACACGTCATATCGATAGTGTAATTAGTTGATCTATTTATATTTACAACTTTACATGCTACACACAATCGCACCCTTCGGTATTATATTGTATCGAAACGATTAATATCAGCCGATAACCTATACTACAGCTACCGTCACGCTTCATTGAACACATACACACAGTTGGTGGCGTTGAAAGATGCTATGTATATCGGAGAGTTATCCTACGTGCGGGGTTCTATGCTGGTTGTGGTACGTACCAGAGACAATCTCTGCAAACAGCTCGTCTATCTTCCGGAGAAGTGCAACAGTTTGTATCACATCTTAGCCTCCCACCAACCCTACTATATATATATATGGGTATATATATATATAGGATATATAGGTATATATAGGATATATTGATCAATTGATCACTTGATGTTATGTGGTTTTATTTGTATATTTACTAAAATAAGCATACGTTCCTGTCGAAAGTGTACAGGACAATAAGATATAAATAGTAACTTAATACATAAATGTGCGTATACGTTAATTAATAATACAATAATAAATAAGTTATAATATTACATCAATCACGAGTCCTATAATGATACACTTAACAGGATGTTTTTATGGTAGATACACTTAATGTTATCACTTTAAATCTGTTATTGTGGGTGATTTGTGGCCTCATTAAATTGCGTAACTAAGAGATTTACTTTTTCTTGGAATACATTTGTTTACGAAGATATATCTTCCTTATAAACGTTGTTGGTGAACAGTTGGAATAGAGAATTACGATAAGGGAGAATTGCGGGATGATACGAGATAACGCGAGATAACTCGGGGAATAGGGTGTATAGGTGTTATATAGATAAGTAAGATTGTACGTATGTATGTATAGTTGTATGAATTAATAATATAATGTTTATAATAGACTGTTTGTTACATTAAATCCACGAGGTTAATATGTGCGGACCTATATATGGGCCTATACGATACTGTATTATAATGGTCCTCATTTGGACATGTTGAGTGGTATGCATATATGTTGAGTGGTATGCATATATGTTGCTATAACGTTGCTATATATGTTGCTATAGCAACCAGAATTATACGATTGAGAGGTTATACCTATTGTTGTGTAATATTAATTGATAATTGATGAGTGATTCTAGCCTAGATACATAGTAGATGACTAGTAGGTGCTTAGAGATAAGTACCCTGGTTATACTCCAGCATTAATAAATGTTTAATAGTTTTTGATAATGAATTTCGAATTCAACGATTTTTATAACAATGAAAATACACAAATTTAGTAATATAAGAATTATGACGAAATGGAGAGTGATGGGTAACATCAGATAACACTAAGATGTGTTATGGTATAGTTGGAGTTATGATTATATTTTAAATGTAAATTTAATATATGAGGAAGTAGATGGGATATAATAACATAGTTTTGGAAGAGTTGGGAGATGTTAGCTAACATCTATATTCCTCAAAATATCCTCTAACTGGCGCGAATATTTAATTAATATATAGCGTGAATATCACTATTTTCATCTAACTACTAGTAGTTAGATGAAAATAGTGATATTCACGCTATATATTAATTAAATATTCGCGCCAGTTAGAGGATATTTTGAGGAATATATATATATATATATTTATATATGTATATAATTTACATATATGTTAAATGAAATAAGATAATTGAATATAGTAGTTAATATGAAATGTAGATATGTAATTTTTGAGATAGATTTATTTATATCACATGATAATATTTTATTTACCAGCAAAGTTTGATAAGTAAGGCTTTTACCAAATTTAAAACATGTTATAAATTACATGTAATATATTACCTTTTTAACAAGTTAGACTTATTGTAAAATATATCGTGATTTGTTAAATTTGATTTTAATAAGACAGCGATATATTTTTTATAAGTAACTTTGATAATAATATAGTTGTATATATTAATCTTTACACAGTATGTGATTATGTACGTATATATATATATACATATATATATATATATATATATATATATATATATACATATATATATATATATATATGTATATATATATATATATATACATATATACACACAGTATGTGCTTATAATATGTTGTAGATGAGAGATATAGTGGCAATTATTGTTGGATAAATTGAGATCATACGAATTTCTATATATAGAAATATATATAAGCATGATAGATATAGAACATGAAGAATGGTAAAGGGCAATTGAATAAATAATAATGATAATAATAATACGCAATAACATAAACGCGTATTCGTAGAACGTATTCGATTTTACATATTTCATCGGGAGAATTATTTTCATGTTCTGACGAGATTTTTGAAAGGGGATGTGCACACCGCTACCTAAAAGATATGTAATTTGTGGTTATACTTGTTGCCGTGGTTGTTGCTCGATACAGATTATTAGACTAGTGATGCATACCACAGACTTTGAGGGGCCCCCTCAAAGTCTGTGATGCATACAGACGACACAGACGATAAACACAGACGATATACACAGACGATAAACACAGACGATATACACAGACGATAATAACAGACGATAAACACAGACTATAAACAAAGACGATAAACATACCTATACGATTATACAATGGGTAGTAGGGATATCGGCAAATAGATATTAGTTAATAGTTGACAGTATGGTGAATGTACCTATAGGTGAAACTAACTAGGTTACTAACTAGGAAACCTAATGCGCTGCACCTCGATGAGATTCCGGGGTATACCCGTGCCATATATTAAGATGATACATATAGTTGTATAATGATTATAACAGTAGATGAATTGTATAAATATATGAGCCTGATGGATAAAGTTGAAAACTTTAGCGATGGTTCTGTATTAGAATATTGATGTTTCCAGAATGTGATGGATGACAGGGGATGATAATTAAGATGAGTTGGGAAGTTATATTGGAGGTAATAAGAAGAAAACTTGTGGAAGAGTAAGATATATATATATATATATATATATATATATATATATATATATGATGGTACTGATTTATTAGTTAGTGAAGTATGTCTTAGTAATATTAAATATTATTAACATATATATTACCTATAGGTATAACGTAGTTTGGTATAACGTATAACTACATTAATTTATGTATATAAATTATTGATACTATATCAATCGATACATTAATGTAAATATATGCAATAATGTAAAACACTTACTTATAATATATATATATATATATATATATATATATATATATATATATATATATAAACTATATTAAAGGTACCTTGATACTTGAGGTGTGCAGCACTAAAATCGCGGAACTAAATATAAAGGGTGAAATGAGAACATTTCCGCAGTCATGCGGAACATTACAAGTACATCGAATCCAGGAGGCGATACTGATCATCGATTCAAAGTTCGCGTAATAGATTACTCAATTATTGCGAGTATTCGATAATTAGATAATAATAGATACTAGATAATAGATAATAGATAATATATAATATATAATATATAATATATATGATAGTATTAGATAATTAGTATATATATATATATATATATATATATATATACTAAATATATACTAAATATATTTGAATTTGTAATTGTTTCAAATATAATTACGAATGTCGTTGAATATATATTTTCCAGCGAAATGTATTGATTGATAATTTATTTAAGAAAATACATAGTCGAAAATATAATCGAAAGTATAAAGTATAAATATTTGCTAACGATAAAATACGTTATAGAAATAAACAAATAATAATACGAAATTCAAACAGTAAACAATTAAAACGTTTTACAGTTACCGTACATAATAAATGATAAATAATCGAAAATAGAAATAAATTATAATTTATATATAGTAAAAATAAACGAAAAATAATCGAAAATAGAAATAAAATACATTATTTTGTAAGTGGCATCGAAATATTCAATTTCTACTTTAACGTTATTGAATTCTTCTTATCTTTGTACCCTGTATTAGTAATAAATTATTAGTTATATAGTTTAATATTTAAATAATAAATTTTAAATATATTATAAATAGAACATGTTAAAAATCAAATAAACCAATACTAGAATGAAACAAACAAACAATGATACTTATCAAAATCTGTAATAATATACTATATTATATTATACATTTTATATTTTAATTGTATAATACATTTGAAACACTTATACAGAAAACTTTATAACAACACAAACCAATAATATTACGAAACAAACAATATAATACTTATCACTATAATCTGAAATAATAGTAAATTATTTATATTGATTTTAATAATATAATACATTTGAAACATATATACAAAATATATATAAAACAAAAATAGAATACAGAACAAACAAAAATAAAGTAATACTCGCTACTTTAAAATCTGTAATAATAATGAATTATTAATGTTATATTAGAGTATATTTGAAATATAGATATAACAACCCAAATATTGTAAAACAATTTTTTTTTTAAAACCACTAAAATATAATGCAATAATTAAGATACAGAATGAAACCTATATGTTATAAATCAATATAAAATTATAAATGTCTGTTAAAAAAAAGTTGTTTATCAAAACAGATTTTGTTTATTTTATTTTTAAAAGTTGAAACATATATAGATTTAATTATATCATTATATAATGAATTCCATATATTAACTGATATATTATTAATTATATTTTTAATTGTATTATCATAATTATGTATTACATTTAATTTTTTACAATTACATCTAGTTCTACAATCATTCGAAATGTTAAGGATATCAGATATATTTATATCTGTATAATTATTTAAACATTTAAAATTGTGATTAGATCTATATCTAATCACCTACGTTCAAGTGATTATAATTTAAAATATCCCAATCTCTCTATATATGATATATAATTAATATTTGATGAATTTTTATATCCTACGCATCTTGTAATTAATCTTCTAGTAAATAATATGTGCACTCTTTCAATTTGGTCTATGAGAATACGAAATTTACTAACCTTTGAAAAAGGGACCAAATGGATGCATATTCTAATATTGTTCTGCAATAAAATGTATATGCATATAATAATGCTATATAGAGGATCCCCATAGGGGATTTTATTGTAATTCATCTAAAAATTGAATTAAAAGAAAAATAAGCTTTTTTACAAATATTATCAATATGTGTATTAAATAAAAGGTTATTCTCAAATATTATTCCTAAATCTTTATAAAAAGTAACGTTTTCTAATTGAATTTTTTATAATTATTTATAAAATATGTTGATGGAGTAACCTTCCCTAAAGTCATAACTGCATATTTTGATAATGAAATATTTAATGGCCATTTATTTGCCCATTGTTAAAATAAATTTAAATTATTTTGTAAAAGAAACCTTTCAATCTCAGATGTGTAAGAATAATATATGTTGTTATCATCGGAAAATAAATCAATATGAATTATTGAAGAGAATATACAAGGAAGATCATTAATATATAATACAAATAAAATTTGATCTAAAACCGATCCTTGTGGTACTTCATATTTTATAATAGAGCTATTTGAAAAAGAAAACCTTATTATTTAAGATCTATTCTATAAAAAATTATAAAACCATTTTATTATTTTATTAGATATACCGTAGGATTTTAATTTATATAATAATTTGTCATGAGAAACAACATCAAAAGCTATTCACTATTGGTACAAATGTATACATTTGTATACATTGATATATCATCTAAAAACACACTGATTCAATTTTTTTTAATTTATCTCACATTTCATTAAAATTTCGGTTGATTCTTATGTTCTTATGTAATTATTATTAACGTTTCTCAATTAATTAATTTCGTATGAAATCGCCTTAATTAATAATTATTATATTATATTATCATTATGATAATAAATAATTATAATAATATTAAAATTATATAAATATAAATAAATTTAAATTACATTAGTATTACATAAATATTAATATTATACTCGATTGTTGTGAAGGCCTCTTAAATAATATGCATTGATCTTTCAAACATCTGTATTATATAGGCTTTATAATGCGTATGATCTCTTCATTTTAAGAAAACAATAACTATCGATTTATTGGTAATATATGTAAGCAAATACATAGTCGAAATATATAAGTATAAAGTATAAATATTTGTTAACGATAACATACGTTATAGAAATAAACAAATAAAAATACAACATTACAAAATTAAAGAAATTAAATAGTTTTACAGTTACCGTAAAAATAAACGAAAAATAATTGTTGTCACTAGCGAATTATTTTCGAACTTTACAGAAAGTATGTAATATATCGGAAATAATCAAAATAAAGGAAACATAAATATTAACTTTATACATAAATGGAAATAATCTAATTAATTTCGAAAATATACAAAAAATATAAAAGTAATACATATAATATTCAACGGTTTCTACCCTATAGGGTATAACAATAATATATGGGCTGCCCATATATAATTGTATTATACATATACCAATATATATATATATATATATATATTATTGCTATTTTTTTAAGTTTCGCCATTATATACACCGTAGAATTATACACACGTTTGCTATGTAAATAAACTACTCGTTTAATCGACCCCCCCCCCCTTTCCCACAGTGACTACTGCCAGTTCACATGGATACAATACACGGACGGTGTATGTAATGAACGCATTCAGCTAGGCGAGAACACCACATTCGTGGGTAACTGCGTGCATGAGTGTAGGGTGACCATCGCTAATGACCTTGGCAACACTGTCCTGACCTCTACGTATTGTGATCATGGTATGTATCATCGGTATATTGTTGTTATTGTTATTGTTATTGTTATTGTTATTGTTATATCGATATCATAAAGTAGACTATCTATTATATAGTATTAGTGTCTTGTATTTATATGATACTTTAAAATAGAAATATGCATTATTCATTAAAATATGAATACCTTACTTTATTTTAGTGGAGTCCTTTCATTCCATGTAAATTAGATGAAGTTTTCACTTATAACCATATATGGCTCTAATATCCATTCGAAGCCGATCTCATGTTGAGGAATCCATAGTTTTAACGAGAGCCAATCATTTATTTCTATACAATTATATAAGATCACTTCTAAATAGTATTTAAGACTAATTTAATAGTCCGAATGAGGCTCGAACCCGTGTCCTACTGCTCGTGACGCCTTAGCAAACTGAGCCACACAGCCAGTTTTGCAATATATATGTATGTATATTAGTGTGTGTGTATGTGTGTGTATGTGTGTGTGCGTGTGTGTTGGTAGCACCATCACTATTCTAGATGATCATTTACATTGTATAACATTACAATAATAATGTTATGATTTAGATAATTTGATATAAGTAGACAACTCTTGTTGCGAGTTCGCAAGTGATGTATTCGTTATCATAAAGTAGACCATAGTATTATAATTAGTGGCTTGTATCTACAGGATACTTTAAAATAGAAATATTCATTATTCATTAAAATAAGAATACTTTTAATTTATTTTTAATAAAAGTATAATAATTATATTTTAATTTATTTTAAAAATAAATGCGAATTAAATGCATTTCAATGTAGTATTTTTCCGCGAATTTACCTAGTCCACTTTAGTGAATTAATAGATTTAAAAATAAGTTATTAATGTAGGGTTAATATAATCATATTCCAATAAAGTTGGTTGTATAACCTAGTTGTATCGATTGATTGTGTTGTTTAAGCTAGCACCTACTCGAACATATATAGTTTTTAATGATATATATATATAATATATTATATATATATATATATATATATATATATATATATTATATATACTAGAGTTTATTTGTTTTTAATTATTATTATTTTTTTAAATCATTATTTAAATAAAAAAAGAATACTCTTAATTTACAAATTTATAAAATGTTTTAGTAACGTTACTAACTATATATAGTTTATATTTAGAGTTTCTATATATATATATATATATTCTATAATTTCTATAGAAATTATAAATAAAATATAATGTCTGGTAAATCAAAATAACGCGTTATAATGATGAATATCTACCAATATATAATCGCAATTATTTAAAATAAATATAAAAGTTTTTAAATTCTGAATCGCGTACCCGTACGGCGTAATATCACGTGACATTAGTATATTTAATATATCACGTTTACTCATTCTCAAGTATTCGCGATCGCGGTTTTTCTAGACGATATTCGCGAGTATACTATATCTATAGATGCCTCAGCGCACGCACGCAACACGTGACCAGCGCGCACACACGAACGCACTCCACACGAAGGTAAGTTCGAACGGTCCTACGACGACGGCAACGTAACCGCTGCTCTTGTGGTGTCACACAACTGTACGAACGACCACCTACAGCCCGGTATCAGTACCATGGTGGTACGCACCCAAGTGTGCACCCACACCATCGTGTTTCCTCGGTGCGGGACTACTCTGACCATACCGGCCTGCGTTACCTGTAGGGTGACTTTCGTCTACCAAGGGGTTCGTAAAGCATTCGTACAAGTAAGACATACTTAGGAAGCGAATACCCTACTAAACTGGCTAATATGCCTACTAAACTGGCTAATACGCCTACTAAACTGACTAATACGCCTACTAAACTGACGAATACGCCTACTAATCTGGTCATTACGCCTACTAAACTGGCTAATATACCTACTAAAATGGCTAATACGCCTACTAAACCTACTAATACGCCTACTAATCTGACTAATACGCCTACTAAACTGACTAATACGCCTACTAAACTGGCTAATACGCCTACTAAACTGACTAATACGCCTACTAATCTGACTAATACGTCTACTAAACTGACTAATACGCCTACTAAACTGGCTAATACGCCTACTAAACTGACGCCTACTAAATAGTAATACTTCCGAGCCGATGATATCTACGTTTGATTAGATTCATTTTCGTTTCATTATCATTTTTTATTTTGTTCTATTTGTATAAATATCTGTAATATAATGTACCTACCATGATTACTGCAGCATTATTTCGATCTTAAATACCTCAACTATCAATGATAGTCTATAACGCATACTGTAACGTATTCATCTACCGATCCATACACCTTGACCATCGTCCATCTCTACATCACCATTACTTAACTTCGCCACTAACTTGACCTTAGAATAAGATCGTAGTACATATCCGATAAGAAATATCATGAGACATTATTTGCATGTAGTTAAGTTCCTTTTATAGGACATTTATATATGGAATAATGTACACTTGTAAGCCTATTTATAAGCGGTAACCAACAACATATAATCGATGATAAGTAACAGAAATAAAATAGAAGATTAAACATGTTACTTTACTAACCACTAATCACCATATATGGTAGTGTATGTACCGCTGCACGAGTATAATGAAATATCACATTATGTAACTTTATAAAGAACCATTCGATATATATAAACATATTTCATAACATATATATATATATATATAGATATTATATTATACACATTAGTACATAAATATATATATATATATATATACATACAAGTTAAAGTCATAATTTAAATTATATATTTTGTAAATACAATACATTAATACCTACGATAAACTACACATGTATGTGTCTCCTGCAGAAGAAGGAGGAGACCAACATGCCCATCTGTAATATGAAGACAGAACTGCGACACAATATAGTGATTAATCCAGTGAAGTGTGAATCAGCAGGTAACCTATGCGTAGCTTAGTGATATGTATACACTGTTTAAATATAAGAATATACATCAAGTATTATTATTATTATTATCATAATTATTAGTCATTATTAATAGTATTTAAATATAATAAAGTTTATTTCAAACAAATTAAAAATAATAAATATACGCTCAGAAACGGACTGTATAATGAGTATTATGTGTTAACTTTTCCAATTTAGAAGTCTACCATGACTATACACCCATTATTAAACATAGCTACGCCCATTATTAAACATAGCTACCCCCATAGAGATGGTGATTATACATTAATAACATTGATCTCGGGTTACAACAGGTAACATTGTTTGTCAGTATCGCTTTATTTATTTATTTCCTTCCGCTTTATTTATTTTATTTTATTAGTTTAAATGTATTACCTACTTTTATTATTTGTATTTATATATATATATATATATATATATATATATATAATAATAATAATAGAAAGGTTTATTGACTCAGAAAACGATGGACGTTTATGTGCGTCAAGTTGAAATAATAAAACAAATAAATAGTTAAGCAAATAATAATAAATTTAAAAAGAAGACATTATAATGATACCATATATGTATGTAGTCGACATTTAAAACTCATAAATGATGACATGGTGCGTAATTCATCGGGAAGACTATTCCAGTATTTCGGAGCAGCAACCGTGAAAGCAGCATCTGCATACATAGATGAGACAAGCGGTAGAGAGAGTTTCATCAGCTCACATTTGCGACTCGGACGAGTAGTTGTTCGAATTATGAGTCCCTTCGATAGGTAAGACGGAACTCCCATATATATAGCCTTGTGAGTAATGCATAGAAGTCGAAACTTGCATAAATCTCGAAACTGCAACCACCCGAGAGTCGCCATTATGGAATGTATAGATATGGTTAAATCACTACGCTTTAGCTTAAATAATATGCGAACAGCTCTACGTTGTATTGAATCGAATTTTTTCATCAATTTTTGCGGAATATTAATTAAAAGCGAATTACAATATCTAAGTCGACTACAAACTAATGAATGTAATAATGATTTAGTTAGATTAAATGTTAGCTTAGAGCGAGCCTTGCATATATTATACAGGAAATAATTAGCAGTGCGGACAGTGTTTGATATATGTACTGAGTAATCTAATACATTATTTATAGTAAAACCTAGAGTAGTGATGGTGTTTGAGATAGGAAGTGAGATAAGGAATGGATGAGTGAGAGTAATTGAAGAAAGAGATCTAGAAAGTATAATGCTATCAGTTTTAGTAATATTTAATGAAAGTGAATTACAGGAAAACCAAGAGATTACATCTTTAATACAGTTAGCAATTGAAAGTTGAATTATGTCAATATCAGAACCAGGTGGAAAAAAAGTATAAATTTGTAAGTCATCAGCAAAGAGGTGATAACGAATATTTGGGTATTTTTTAAAAATCAAATTAATGGGAAGAATATACAAAATAAAAAGAATCGGACCCAGTACTGATCCTTGAGGAACGACATGAGTGTGATCAAATGGAGCCGACAAAGATGACTTGATCTTTACCGAAGATATTCTATTAGATACAAATGACATCAACCAGTTGTGAACCTGTCCATGAATACCTATTTCACGTAGACGGTAAGAAAGAATCATATGATTTAACGTATCAAAGGCACTAGACAGATCAAGAAGAACCAAATAACAAGAAGCCTTATTATCCATAGATAGTATAATATCGTTAAACACAATGTTTAGGGCAGTTAAATAATATATATATATATATATATATATATATATATATATATATATATATATATATATACACTTGAGAAACAATGTATTACCTATATACGTGTCTAAATAAGCTTGCAATTCAATATAAAGTGATATACTGCCATACTATATGATATCAATCAAGTATATGCTATATAGATGATTATGTATATAATGTAAATTGTAATTATCAATACTGTCGTTATTGTACTATAGTCTATATAGACTATATATATATATATATATATATATAGGTATGCCCTTCATAACACTACTTCCAAGGTCATGACATTGCTACTAATGCATAACGTTTCAACATGTTACAGTATACCCGTAAAACGTTCTAAATAACGTATTATTCTTTTTATTTCAATAATGTTATTGTTAGAAATTATTTCAACTCGATACTTTCATTATATATTTCGACTAAATATACGCTTAAATAGAATAGCAACCTATCAACAAATTGAGAGTTAACAATTCCCTGTCGCCATAGCAAAGATAATGCCGGTGGGCACGAAGTTCGTGATCAACCTTGGCTGCGAGCAGATCATCACCAACACCGGATGTAATAAAGAGATGACCATAGAGAAATGCGATGACCCAATGCCTATTCACAAGTCCATTGTGGTGGTCGCATCCAATCGGCTCTATTCCAATACCATGTTCGCATATACACACACACTTATATATATATATATGACGAAAACATACATTATATATTTGTGTGTGGAATCCTTTCTCGAAATCATATGACTATTAAAGGGTTACTTTTTTACTTATTATATAACTATATTGTATTGTATACATATTCCATGTGTATTAATTATTTATTTATATTATATAAGTAAAATAAATATTATTCATTCATTCATTCATTCATACAATAGACACTCTAGTTTATCATCTGGCATTCTTGTTTATAAACTAATCGTCATCACTCGAGCTATACTAATTGATTTTAATTAATAATAGCTCCATTGTATCTAAATTACAATTTATTCATAATCATCATCATCATCATCATCATCAAACCACCACCATCATCAACATCCCCATTACACACCGCATTATCTTCACAATCCATATAAACGCATGCCTGGATTATAACTATTTCACTAAGACTATGACGTAACAGGCTTAAGTGCACGTGGACTTATGAGGGAGACACGCCCCATCAGAAACTTGTGTGGCTATTTAAAGGGGAGAACACGCCTAGTAAGATGTTTACATACGGAGATAAAGGTGTCGATTATGTACGTATATATATATATATATATATATATATATATATATATATACTATATAGTATTAATTTATTTATTCACGTTAGATAATAGAGGACACAAATGGAACCCTTAAGAAATCGTAGACTTTTCTAAATAACTGTGAGGGGCCCAAGAGAATACAAAAAATAGTAATATTTGTTTTAATATGTTCTGGTTTAAAGTTTATTACGTTCTTGATAAACACATAATAAAAACAATAACTGCTTGGAGTCGATCCCGTGACCTCTGGCGTATAAGGTCATCATTAGTAATCATGGGGAGGGTCATTATATGTAATATAGGACAATAGTGAGGGGTAATCAATATTTATGGTTTATGCTTATATCTATTAGTATAGAGATCAATAGTTTGGTTTTGTATATATCCAGTAAATACATGGACAAGAATACTTCGATTTTCAGAAAATCTATATATTATATAGTTTCATCGTTAACATATGCATAATGATGCGGATATTGGTATTGTTCCAAGTGTTAGTGTGATTGTTAGTGTGCCGCACACAGTGTGCGACACACTGTGCGACACACATTGTGTGCGTATACACGTATGTTGAATCGACATGTTTGTGTTCAAATAGCCAATATAGATGTACCTCTCGAGAAGTCGCAGGCTTGTGGACATTATAAATAACCGCGAGGGCCCATAATAATAATTTAAAAATATGTAAACAAATAAATTCTTGGGTTTCGATTAATCGTATATTAAGATATTGAATCAAGAGAAAACAACAACTATATAGGAATATAATATAAATATAATATATTAAATAGAATATGTATTATAACATTAATAAATATCGATGATATACACATGTCTGTAGATAATGTACTATCGATATATTACATTACGTTTACATTTTTATTTATTCAACTCATATGTGTATGATATCAATAATAACGACAAGGACATCGATTCTATAATCGTTGTCCTTGTCGGAGATGATATAGAACACAATTACAAACTCGAATTTCTCATGAAGGAGGCGCGATTATAACCTATAGGTAGGTATTAGCTTCACACCCGAGATGATTTCTGGCTCATTATTTTAACTCTATTTCGTACATAATAAGCTATGGCCGGCTCGCATATCTGGTTAAATTAGTATAAATTAATATATATTCTGGTTATTATTATTATTATTATTTTATTTAGGGTATCGTTAGTATAACCTAAACATAGCTTCTGGGTATCCCTCCGATTATTATAGCCAATATTCGGTAAATAAATTCAATTCTGGTTATTCTTTTTTTCGTATATACGCATATATATATATATATATATATATATAATTGTGTATATATTAGCTAACATTATGCGTTAACAGACATTGGATAACAATCAGAGGTCGCCCAAAGAGATAGTATCCACGTTGATGTTGACCGAGCTCCAGTTGAACGAGACCGGAGCGTACACTTGCGCCAACTCCAACGTCACAGGAGCCAAGTCTTACAGCTACGGCTGCACGTACATGAACGTATACGGTACGCTTGTGTGCGTGTGTGTGCGCGTGTGTGTGCGTATGCATGTAGGCGCGTGTGTATACGTCGATATGTGACGTATTAGTTTATCGCTATATAAAGAAATGTATTAATACATTTCTCAATTAATGTCACAGCTGTCACACGGAAAAAGTCGGCAGATTTTTCACAGATATGCGCAGTAACGAAATCGTCGATAAATCGTTATATATTTAGAGACATCTCCAAATGATGAACAGCGATTTCGGTGATATATAGGTATGGGTGTCACAGAGAAAGAGAAAATTGGTGAAAAATCCGTACGATATCGGTGAAAAATCTGCAGACTTTTTCGGTGTGGCAGGGGCTTAATAAATATATACAAATATAATCTCATATTTAATATATATATATATATATATATATATTATGTAAATAGCTATAGCCAAATGTATACAATAATGGAATATATTCAATATTATTTTGAACCCTTTAGGATAAAAACGCCTCATATAAACAACATAATAAAAGGTATTTAATTTTAGAGTGAAGCATTGGTCATTACATTATAATTAGGCATACTTCTATTTGTTTAATCTATAATGTATTTATTTTCACAATTTGAATAATCTGCATATAATGATAATTCATTGAGTTAAATATCTTGATTCAAATATAATTCAGTGATATTCATTATAATTTGTCAATTAATTGATATGAAAATTTGTAAATATATTGACAAATTATCATATTTTCAATTACTATAGTAATTGTATATATCTATTTATAATATACATTTAATTGGAATTTGTCACATATTAAATTAATTATATCTTAATTGTAAAATTGTGCAATCTCCATTTTATATAATTATATAAACTTAAATTAAGCTAATTATTTAGTAAATTGATATTTAGTCATTAATGAAAATATTATTTTTAAATATTTAAATATTTAAATATTATATAACTTCATTTTTTACTAAGTTTCTTTCAATTATTTTATAATATTATATGATAGGTGTATTTATTTATATAATATTAATCATGTGACTTATTAAAGTAATTGCGGGTCATTATAATAATGTGAATGAATTTGAATTTTTATTTAAAATATGATCAACCAATACACGTATTACAAAAAAAATGGCGGATTTTTCATTCAAATGTGTATGTCCAATAGCAGTCTACCTAATTCTAATAATTATGATTATTATAATTATAATATTTGCTAAACATATATGAATAGGATAATTCGATACTCTATTAGATTTAACTATATGATATCTACAGTTGGGAGTATTCGGTTACTTATATAACATTATTTTAATTTATTTCCATTTAAAAAACAAGTAATTTCAACTTGATTTGTATAAAAAGTATTTTTAATAATTAATACTCTGCTATAGCAGAGTATACTCAGTAATTCAAGAATCTATCAGTTATTTACTCCATGGAATGCACTTTCAAATCAGCCTTCCTTAAATGTCCCCTTCTATTCGACCTCTATTCGACTACTACTACTACTACTTTATGGACTATTCTCCCGGATAATTTACTAATTTCGAATAAACTTTTACTTTCTCGCATGCACTTGAAGATTTAGTAAGTGCAAATATATTATAAACTATTCTAACTATTCTTAATGTTTTATATTTATATTTCATTTTTCCTTACAAATTTATATAAATCAAGAGGATATATTTATTAACTCTATTGGCATTTAAATATACTATTATATATACATATATATATATATAATTATACGACACATCTAACATACTTATCTACTATATTTAATGATAGATACCCATTGCAAATATTACTATAAACATAACGAGTTGACAAAAGGGATGGCAGTTAAAGGAGACAAGCTGACCCTGATCTGTAATATAACCGTTATTGGGAATTACATCCCGTACCTCGAGATCAAAGTATGTTATATCAATATACATTACATATTTAATTTTTTAAATTTAAAACAAATTATTTATACTACTATTCTATTGGGGAGGTCACAGCGCTCGCGCGAATAGTCAAAAACACATGTAACAGATGGGCATATACATGGTATATGCAAATAAGGCCAACAATAGAACTATTCAGTGTATTGAGCTAATTTTTTTTTATCATGTTCATATTATACAAATACATCTTTTTTAAGAATAACATTTTAAATATATACTATATTATATATATATATATATATATATATATATATATATATATATATATATATATATATATATATGTATATAAATAACATTTTATTTTTTTTATGTATTTTGATTATAAAATGAACTTATATAAATAATTTTATAATATGCTTCTTTACAGTTATTCATATAAATATATTATCTATATAACAATAACAATTATTAAAAAAGCTGCAATAGTTTGTTCTGTAGCCACGCTAATGCGTACACACCTAGCATAAATATTGATCATCTAATAAATCGAATTTGTATTTTTCACTTATATATTTTTTTAGATAGAGAATGGTGATAAAAACATGTTTTTATGTGATTTATAGATCGTTTTTGGATACCATTTTTTCACAGATACTAAATTACTTATTAAATGGTAGTTTTATGGAATAATATTTTTTTTTTTTTTATGAAAATTTATCGTTTTCAACGCTGTGACCTCCCCTTAAGCGAGAATATGATTATCAAATATATTTATATTTATAAATTTAATTGAATTAAATTGTTTATTTAAACACCAATATAGCGGGTGCCCTCTCTGGTGTATAATAATAACGAAAAAGAATAAAAACAAACGAATAGAAAATACAAAATAACAAAAATTTAAATTAAATAGATTTAGATTTAGATATACATATTAAATAACGCGTAAACAAAAATAAATTAAGAAGTGTTTAAATAATGTTTTAGTTTCTTTCTAAAACAATATAAGGATTGGACCTTCCGTAAGTCATACGGTAGGACGTTCCATATGCGAGGAACAGCGGAGGAGAATGCCCGATTACTAAATCCATTGAATAAAGTATTGCTCTCCAACAGTATTGCATCAGATGTTCGAATCTTCTTCAGTATGCGACGACGTTTCAGTTGATCATGTAGATAGTCAGGCTTACCTAAGAATACAGATGTATGAGCTAGACAGAGTAAACGATATTTGCATCGCTTTCTAAATAATAGCAATTTAAGATTATGTTGGTGTTCATTCATAAATAATATATATATAGGGAAAAGTAACCGAATACGGACAGTGCACGAATACGGACACTCTCGGTATCTCAGAAACCATAAATCCTACAAAAAAATATTTAATGAATACAATATTCATAATTATATAAATAGTCTAAAAAAGTATTTTTATTTTTTATTCAAATTATTGCAGATATATCAAATAAACTGATTTTTTTATTAAGTTTTTAAATTTATGAAAAAAAATGTCAACTTAAAACCTTCTCAAGAATATAAAAATGTATCGATATAAAATATAGAACTCTATTAAAAAATAAAGCATTCTAAAATTATATATATAAGTTATAAGCATATATCTAGAGGTCATATAAGTCCCTAATATGGACACTCTAGATATTTTAATACCAATAACAAATCAGCGCGCATCGTGTGAACTATTATGATTTACATAATAATCGCGTGCGTTATAATAGTAATACCACCAATAAGCTAAATCTAAAAGTATTATTATTTTGATACTTAAATTGTATTATTAATTAAAATAATAATAAAAATAAATAAATTATTAACTAATTAAATTAGAATAAATTGTTCATAAAATTAATTATAAATAATTTAATTGTAATTTGTCTGATTCATCAATAACATATAGTGTATCTATGGTATATAGGGTATCCGTATTATAACAAAGGTTGCCGTATTCGGAAATGGGTACCGATTACGGACACCCCCGTTATCTATGGAATTAAAAGATTAAATCAAATTTTAAAATCACAATAATATCTATAATCATATAATATTAATATATTGTAATTTTCGAATACAAATATTGAGTTATAAAATGCTGAGACCATTTGCCGTTAAAGTGTCAACCGTGTTAAGTGCGGTCCACTTTCCCCTATAGGGGATATATATATAACTACTTAATACTATATATCCATCCCTCGACAATGAATATTCGGGCATTGAGTTATATTAGCCCAAAACTATGGAATTCACTCCTATAGTATGTATTTCTTAAATGTTATATACGATTTTATGGATCTAATATAGAGTATACCCTATATTAGATCCATAAAATCGTATATAACATTTAAGAAATACATACAACAATTGATCTCAGGTGTGAACCTGAAATACTAATATTGTTGATCATTATTATTTTATTTATTAATTTACGTACGGTATATTCTATTTTATTGTATTATTATTAATGGTATTTATTGTTTTATACTAAATAATAAATGATTTCTCAAAAATGTATATATAGAATATAAATAATGGATTAGGTATACCTAATCTATTATTTATATTATATGAGTTAGTTAAGTGTTTAAATAAATGTTCAATCAATCAATAAATATCATTGGAATCAGTACTATATTTAAATTGTGAGTTAAATATTTCCTTCTGAATCTCATATATAGATATCAGTAATATAAATAATGTACTTTTATTATTAGTTTTCAGTGTAGTATATATATAATAATATATATATATGTTATAATATTATATTTTATTTTATTAGATAAATCAATCCTTGTATTACTAAAGTAATTATTAAATTCATCCGATGTGGGAGAACTTAATCATTCATTATTGTTTCTTTTATTGGTATTTTATTTATTAAAATATAAATTATAATATCTATATATATCTATATATATATAGAACATGTATTTTTACTACTGTTATGATTATTATATATTTTAGATGAATAATATATATATATATATATATATATATATATATTTTATGTTTTATGTTTTATTATTTTTTGTATACATTAATAGACTAGAAATATATATATATATATATATATATATATATATATATATAATTATATACAAAACAAAATCATATTTATGTATACTTATTTATTATGCATATTCGTAAATATAATAAGTATAATATGTGTTTAAATAGTATATATATCAATTACAAAATTTTAGAAAGAAATTTATAACGGCACTTTGATTATTGGTGAAAATATATATACTTTCAACTATTCTCTGATGGCCACAGTATCAGACTTGAACCGACCAGTGAAAAATTCAAATATTAAGTTTACATATATGTATACAATTGATTATATATATATATATATATATATATATATATATATATATATATATATATATATATATGTATATATAAACGTCAAGTATCGCCAATCGTCTAATTACCGTTATAATCCTGAAGCACTACTATTAATAACACTGTAGAGTATACAGTGTATACCAATAACTTCATACGCCTATACGTAAGACTAATACTATTGAACTGTTCTCCTCCGAATGTCAACTTAATATTCTTACAAATTATTCTATACTCTTGTATTTTGATTTATCCTTTATTAAGTTCTTGAAAACATAAGAGAAAAACAATAACTGCCTGGAGTCGAACTCGAGACCTCTGGCTTATTAGATGTTGGCTGTCCAACTGAACCATATACTATGTCTGTGGTATATTATTAACTGAGCCATATACCCCATACTATATATATATATTATCTGGGGTCTATTATTAACTGATACATATACTCCATACTATATATATATATATATATATATATATTATCTGGGGTCTATTTTTCAGTGGGACAGTCAACATGTTGACTAGATTAAGCTAGTAATCGATATGTCACGTGTTCGACTTCATGCAGTACTTGTTTTTCTCTTGTGTTTATCAAAAACTTATGAGTTTTTATAATAAATAATAATTATTATTATTAATATTTTATTTAGACACCGTTTAAATATAATATATATTAACAATAGTATATTATCTCTACATAGAGAGAAATTATTACAATTAACAAAGTTCAGTCGATACTGAATAAATAAGTTTTAGCTTATCTTTAAAACTAAGCGTATTAATTATTAAACAAAGATATAATGAAAGCTTGTTCCATTTATTTGGGCCTGCGATACGAAAAGCTCTCGAGTGATCACGTTGACTGAAGCTTAATGGGGCCGCTTCCAGTCAATGTAGATGGACGTGTGTTAAGCGTCGTTCTTGAATATGTGGCTGTATAAGTCCTGCTAAATATGAAGGTGTATGATGATGGTAGGCAAGATGTGTTAGTACTAAGAGTTTGTATTTTATACGCGAAAAAACTTTTATCGGGTGCAGTTTCATATCATTGTTTATTGATCTATATGGCAAGTTGTAGATTGTTCTAACTGCTCTTTTTTGCAACTTTACTAATGGCTCTAGATCTTTATAATAAATTAAAAACGTCTGAAAAAAATGTTACTGTTTGTTTTGTATTGTCTTGGATCTCTCACCGTTATTTATAGCATGTATAAAGTCATGAGTCTACATGTCATAAGTCTACGACTTCTTGAGGGGTCCATTAGTACCCGCTATGTTTACACGTGTAGTCGAGATGTATACGTGATTAAATGAATAAAATTATATATATATATATATATATATATATATATATATATATATATATATATATATATATATATATATATATATATATATATATATGGAATACTTATATACCTAGAAGCTTTATCGACTTATCTACGATCATGACTTAATTGGCCATCATAAATAAAAATACAAAATGTCATTACTATCCATTTAAAATTCTTCTATAGTGTATACACTGACCTAACTATAGGTATACCCTACTACACATATCCACTGATTACATCCGCACCTCGCAACCTACGATATAAATACTATATTTATATATATAGAGATATATATATATATATATATATATATATATATATATGTATATATATATATATATATATATTGATATATATATATAGTTAACCATCCTTACTGACCACTATTTTCGTCGGGGAGAAACTTTAAATACTTTAAACGGGGAAAGCGGACATACCCTATGTATATAATAGCCAACTTCTGAACCCGATCCCTCCATACCTTAAAACCATCAATAACTACTATTGACTTAACAAAAACTGATATATATATAAATATATCACTGTATAAGGTTTTGCACATAAGTAAGTATGCAAGTAAGTAAGTATGCAAGTAAGTGTGTATGCATGTAGGTATTTCTTTCAATACTAACGTTTAAATCATGGTAATTAAATTACATTACATTTATGTATCCTATATACTGTATTAAACTATAGTGCACTATATTTTTATATTATACTATACTATAGTATATACTATACTATACTATACTATACTATACTATACTATACTATACTATACTATACTTCGGTATACAATACTACACTATATTATTGTATACTAAAATATATGTAGCCTTGCCGGCTGGGTTCGCGATCCAAGAAGTAAATATAATTTACTTACTATGTTATCAATCGTGTTGTTTCTTAGATCTTATTTATTTTATGATTATATTGGCATTGTTTTCATTACCCATGTGCACACGCATTTATACTATTCACCGTCACGCTCAGATACACATCATTTCACAATCACACTATTAAATATATATCATCACACTATTAAATACAAATCATTTCTCAATCACACTATTACATAATATTACATAACATCCATTTATACTTTCAATAATAATAACAATAACATAACATGTAACTAGTTACACGGTTACACTCACCCCCAAACAAAAATAAACAAAAATAAAATAAAAAATAAACTCACTCACTCAAATTAACAATACAAACGATTACGCTCACCCCGAAACAAAATAAACAAAAAATAATAAAAATAAACTCACTCATAAAAATAAAAATAATAAAGATAAGCTCATTCACCCCCAAACAAAATAAATTCACACTACTATTACATTCTTTCTATATTAACTTCCATTTTCTTCATATTACTGCGGTGTAATACCTTCGATTTTCCATCTCCCGTTTCTATTTCATAAGTTTCATTCGTTCCCATTCTTCTTACCACACTCCAGATATTGTCGGACCATATGTTCATCAGTTTCTTCCTCCCTAGTTCTCTTCTCTTAATTCTTACCTTATCTCCATAATATAATCGAGTATCTACTACTTTACCATTTATTCCATCACTCCTCTTCTTCCATGCTTTTTCTAAAGCTATCTTTACTTTGTACTTAGTTTCAATGATCCTCTTACCCATTCCTATTATCCAGTCATCCTTACATCTGTTTATATTACCTAATATTTTCTGTTGTATCGGTATTCTCTCTTCTCTCCCGAACATTAAGAAGAATGGTGAGTAACCAGTGGATGAATGTTCTAGTATATTATATGCATGAATTAACTCATTCAGGTATAGTGGCCATTTAGATTTTTTTTCTTCAGATAACGATCTTAGTAATGATAACAGGGTTCTATTCATTCTTTCAGTTTGACCATTACCGGCTGGGTGGTAAGATGTTGTTTTGCTTTGATTAATACATAATAACATACATAGTTCCTTTATTAAAGATGAAACAAAATTCCTTCCTTGATCTGAATGTATTCTTTCGGGTATTCCGAAATTATATATCCACTCATTTAAAATAACTTTTGCCACTGTTAAAGCAGATTGATTTCTAGTGGCAACAGCCTTTGTAAATTTAGTAAAGATATCTGTGATTACTAAAATTGAATCTCTACCGTCTGATGATTTGTCAACAGTTATGAAATCTATTGATATCATCTCTAGTGGTCTACTCGCTGATAACCTTCCCATTTTTACGGGCCCATCTCCTACTCCCTTACTTTTGTTGCATACTGTACATCCTCTAATGTAATCACGGATATCTTTATATTTCCCTTTCCAATTCATTTCTAAATTAACTCTATGAATTACCCTTTCTATACCTTGGTGTCCACAGCCATCGTGTATTCCTTCTAATATCTGAAATATTAAGGATCTTGGAATCATAATCCTCCTACATGCTTCATTTCCCCATCTATTCGCAAATAAAACACCATCTATTATTTCAAATTTTGTATTACCTTTTTCTACTTTTTCTCGTATCGCACATAGTTCATCATCCTCTTTCTGTTTACTAATGATCTCCTCTCTACTGAACATTGGTATTAAGTCTGTACCTAGGTCAGTATTACTTACTTTGTCTATTACTACCAAACCCTTCGAATTAACTTCTACATTATTTAATCTGGATAATGCATCCGCGTTTACGTTCTCCCTTCCCTTTCTATATATATAATTTAGTTTGAAAGGGGCTAATTTCGAAACTCCTCTCTGTTCATAAGCACTTAATTTATGTGTTGAATTTATATATGATAGTGCAATATTATCGGTATATACATCACATTCGGTTCCAATCAAATAATGATTAAATTTCTTTGTTACTGCCCATACCAGGGCGTTAAACTCTAACCGTTTCGAAGAATAATCAGGCTTCCTCCAACTTTTTGGTACCGTTTTACTAGCATATGATATAACCTTCATTTTTCCTTTACATTCCTGGCTCAAAACCGCTCCTAATCCATAGTCTGAAGCATCTATATCTAATCTGAATTTCCTATGATAATCTGGGTATCCCAGTATTGGTGTTGAACACAATTTGATTTTCAGATTCTCAAAAGCTTCTAATGCTTCTATACTCCACACTAATTCAATCTTAGTACTTGATCTCCTCCCTATTACTGTACCTCTCTCATTATTCTTCTCTATAATCAATTCATGTAGTGGTCTACATAGACTAGTAAATTTAGGTATAAATTTACCATAATAAGAGGCAAAACCTATAAATGAACGTAATTGTTTAATCGTTTGTGGTTTCTCCCAATCTCTAACTACTTTTAGTTTATCGTCATCTGTCGCTATCCCATCTTCTGAAATTATATGTCCTAGAAAACTAACTGATTTATGGAACCACGAGCATTTTTCACTGTTTAATCGAAGATTTACAGATTGGAGTCTTTCTAGTACAATTTCTATTAGTTTGAGATGTTCTTCAATTGTATGTGAATATATAAGGATATCATCTAAATAACATATTACTCCCTGCATTAACTCTCTCCTAAATAAATTGGCCATTATTCTTTGGAAAGTTGCTGGTGCATTTGCAAGACCAAATGGCATCCTTTTAAAATTATAAAGACCAAACGGTGTCGAAAATGCGGTTTTGTTTTGGTCCTCTGGTATTACAGGTATCTGACTATATGCTGACTTTAGATCAAGTGTGGTAAACCATATTGACCCTGCTACAGCGTCCAACGAATCGTCAACTCTAGGTAATGGATATTGATCTCTTACCACTTTCGCATTTAGTTTACGATAATCCACGCACATTCTTAGTTCTCCAGATTTCTTTTTAACTAACACAATAGGACTGGAATACATACTTGATGATTCTTCTATAACTCCTTCCCTTATTAGATTATTTATATGATCTTTGACTGCTTTCACTTCAGTTGGAGGAATCCTTCTGTAAGGTTGACATACTGGTATGTCATTTATCGTCCTTATACGATGACTACCAGCAGATGAAGGAGAATTAATACCACTTACTGCAAATATATCCTCATATTTATTTAATAAATTTTCTAATAACTTTCTCGTATTACTATCTATATGTATATCCTCATTTATTAATCTCTTATGAATTTCTAATGCATTTACCTTAACCGTTTTATCCCCTGTTCCTAACGTTGTCTGTTTACCTATAAACCTTAGTTCCCTTAATATATTCATACCTATTATTTTTAATGTATCATTATTCGTAACTAAAAATCCCTTATTCCTAATTATTATACCCGAAATTCTAATATCCGTCATAAAATATCCTATATATTTCATAGTATCTCCACTTGCTGATTTAACTATTAGCCAATCAGGTTTAGTCTGTAGTTTTACTCCATATAATTTTTCAAAAAACCACAATGGAACAATTGATACTTGACTTCCGGTGTCTAACGTACAATTTAAAGTATGTTGTCCTATGTTAATATTCACTGTTTCACAACTACCTATTAAACCAACGCGCTGTTTACAATTTTCCCAATGCGCACTTAATTGGGAAAATTGTAAAAATTTCTACAGACATTTGCTAAATGGCCATGCATGCCACATCTATAGCATTGTATTGGTCTACCTCTATATCCCATATAACCCCCTCTACTTATAGCACTATTTTCTCTATATGTACCTCTCTCATTATTTCCTCTATACATAACACCATTTCCTCTATACATACCACCGTTCCCTCTACTCATACCACCATTTCCTCTACTCATATCACTATTTCCCCTATACATTTCACCATTTCCTGTACTCATATCACTATTTCCTCTATATATACCACCATTTCCTCTACTCATATCGCTATTTCCTCTACTCATGTCACCATTTCCTCTATACATATCACTATTTCCTCTACTCATATCATTATTTCCTCTATACATATCACTATTTCCTCTATACATATCACTATTTCCTCTATACATATCACTATTTCCTCTACTCATATCACTATTTCCTCTATACATATCACTATTTCCTCTATACATATCACTATTTCCTCTATACATATCACTATTTATTCTATAACAATTTACATCATTACTATCATCCCCCACAATATTCCATTTCCGAATATGATCTCTTATTTCCTTGAATGATAAAGCATTCTTATTAATAAGGCTCCTCCTCAACTCATTAGATATTAAGTTCTTCCTTATACTTTCTACAACTACTCCCTCCCATTTTTCCTCCTGTTGTTTCAATTCCAGCCCTAGTCCTAACAGCGCATCTAAATATTCCATAACTCCTTCCTCACTACTCTGTTTCCTAGCCATAATTCTATATATTATTTCGTTTATACTATTTTCGAATTCGAATCTATCTAATAATGCCTTCCTAATTTGATCTACCTTAGTTAAGTCCTCCCCTAACATTAATACCTCTATTCTAGCCTGCCCTGCTAAGTGATATAATATATATGATGCCGCCGCATCCTCTTTCAACCCTTTTATGGCTATACAGCTATCGGCACTGTCTAACCATATCTTAACGCTACTGCTACCATCATACATGCTTAATTTATTATACGAAGTATCATCTACTCCTAATTTTATATCTTTAGTATCGGTCATAGTGCCCGACCTTAACTTCATAAACTATTATATAAATAAAGATTAAATATAATAAATAATAATATAAAATATAAATATAATCAATTATAATATATAATAATAAATATAATCAATATAATAAATCAGTATTTAATACTATATCTTATTATGATAATCCACAATTTATCATACACGATTTATATCACACAATATTTCACAATTATAATATATAATAATAAATATAATCAATATAATAAATCAGTATTTAATACTATATCTTCTTATGATAATCCACAATTTATCATACACGATTTATATCACACAATATTTCACAATGGGTAATGTCCACTGCACAATATAATCATAGAACAAATAAACCTGTGGTCCCTATGATCCTATGACTGGCTCTTCTGTGTTACCGGGTACCGTGTGTACTTCCGGGTTTCTCGTATTACTCCTGAGCGATTGATTTCTTGGATCCCGCCGCTGTCACCAAATGTAGCCTTGCCGGCTGGGTTCGCGATCCAAGAAGTAAATATAATTTACTTACTATGTTATCAATCGTGTTGTTTCTTAGATCTTATTTATTTTATGATTATATTGGCATTGTTTTCATTACCCATGTGCACACGCATTTATACTATTCACCGTCACGCTCAGATACACATCATTTCACAATCACACTATTAAATATATATCATCACACTATTAAATACAAATCATTTCTCAATCACACTATTACATAATATTACATAACATCCATTTATACTTTCAATAATAATAACAATAACATAACATGTAACTAGTTACACGGTTACATATACAATAGTCTACAATACTATACTATACTATATTATAGTATATATATATATATATACTACAATATATAGGTTAGTATAGTATAATATATTATAGTAGTGTAGACTATTGTATAATTTAGTATAGTATACTATATATAGTATATATATATATATATATATATATATATAGAATCTATATTTATATTATAGATAATACACTATACAACATACATATAATGGCGATGACCTCTAATGACCTCTATGACGTAATCACTATACTCGTATTACGTAACTACACACAGAAAACACGACTTCCACATCAAGTACGTAGCGAGGCGAGACACCGAGTGCAGCCGAGTCCTTCCCGAGGGCGTACCTATATCTTTGCCCGAACTACGGGTTCACTGTTAGTATAACTACTGTCCATAGTATGCTCTCCATACTATACTTATATATCTGTATATATATATATATATATATATATATATATATTTCGAATTAATGAAGGTTTGATGTTAAATGCATATGTTACATATGATATGTAAATAGGGTTTACATATTTAGTAACATTTTCTCGTGAAACTCTAGGACCTATAGTGTACCCGCATACACCCCAGTGTATATAATGGGGTTACACTGTAGCGCCTACGATGTACCCCCATTGTAGGGGTAAACCAACACATATTTACATGTATACCCCACACACTATATCCTCAATACCCGATGTTTAAACGAGCTCATTGTCGTTATGTAATAGCACCCGTAGCGACATTAGTTTAGAGTTCAATAGTATACTATTATAGTATACTATTGAAATAAATTGGAGAATAAATGGATGCTATACAAGGTTATTAAGAATGATTCTGAATGTATCATGGAGAGACCATATAACAAATGTTGAACTCTATAAAGAACTACCAAAAATTACCGATGTTATAACTACTCGTCGTCTGCGACTAGCAGGTCACTGCATCCGTCACGACGATGAAGTAGCTCATGATCTGATTTTATGGCAACCAACGTCTGGAAAAAGCAACAGAGGAAGAAAAGCTGTGACGTACATTGATAATTTAAAAAAGGATACTGGACTAGATGATGTGAACGAAATACGTAATGTTATGATGATTCGTGATGATTGGAAGACAATTGTAAAGAAGGGTCGAATGGGAGTTCGACATAAGTAAGTAAGTATAGTATACTAACTATAGGTTATTTCACATATATCCTATATACATATATGTGTTGTGTGTTTATATATATATTGTTATAATTATTTGTTATTTTTATTTGGTGGAGTCCTTTCATCCTATCCAGAAACTTAGATGAAGTTTTCACTTATAACCATATATATGGCTCTAATATATATTGTCCCTTCGAAGCTATACATTTATATATATATATATATATATATATATATATATATATATATATATATATATATAGTTTAATGCATGTAATGTGTATTTATATCGAGGAAGATCGTGTATGTGAACTCGTGTCACATGTCACACGTCACATATCACCAGCCACATGTCACTCGCTCCATAGACGGCCCCAGCGATGGAAGACTGCGGACCTCGCAGAAGTTGGGTGGAGTGCTGAAGTTCCAGGTCGGAGAAACCCTGCAGATGTACTACAAAGGACTGCCGGAACCCCAATGCAATGTTAGTGCGGTGTCGTTAGTAACGCGAAAGGGTGTTCGCATTATTACACAACTTTAATGTCTTTTATGTTTTTAATGTGTAACTAATGTATAAACCGTAATCAAAATGTCAACGAATAAACATTGAACAAACACTGAATATTATTAGTAGGTAAACAATTATTGTTAGTGATTTTTGATATTCCCGTTACATTAGATATGATCCCCATTTTGTATATCGAATATATTTGATATATTATCTAACAATATTTTTCCAAAATGTCCAACAAGTATACATTTCTTATTACCCTGTATACGTGTATTATTACCCTGTATACAACGTACTATACAATGTATACAATGTATACTCAGTAGGTGTCGATACTAAAACACGTTTTATCGATCACCTAACACTATATGTCCTCATTGTTATACGTGTCCTTATTGTCTAACATGTCTAACATGTTTATTACAAATATATATATATATATATATATATATATATTTATTCAATTATATGTAATAATATAAAAATTCATTTTGATATTTTATCATTTTATATTCTATTATTCATATTTATACATATTTTTACTTATATTATTTATTAGTATATATATATATTTCAATTATTTTCGAGATACATTTAATTCATACTATGGAAATATTTAATTATATACATATACCCATATACCTATATGGGAAAGTAACCTAATACGGACACTTTAACAATAAATGGTCTTAGCATTGTATGACTCATTATTTGTATTCAAAAATTACAATATATTAAAAGTATATGATTGTATATATTATTGTGATTTTAAAATTATATTTAATCTTTTAATTCCATAAATAACGTGGGTGTCCGTATTCGGTACCTATGTCCGAATACGGACACCCTGTGTTATAATAAGGATATCCTAAATGCCATTAGATAAACTATATATTATTGATGAATCAATAAGACAAATTACAATTACATTAATTATAATTAATTTTATGTATAATTTATTCTAATTTAATTAGTTAATAATTTATTTTTATTATTATTTTTTTAATTAATAATACAATTTAAGAATCTAAATAATACAAATTTTAGATTTAGCTTTATTGGTGTTATTAATATTATAACGCACGCGATTTTTATGAAAATCAGAATAGTTCATACGCTGCGCGCTGATTGGTTATATACACCCCTATAGGGTGTCCGTATTAGATACTTATATGACCTATAGATATATGCTTATAATTGAATGAATATTTGATAACAAATATAGAAATTAAATATATAATTTATAGATTTCTTTATTTTTTTAATAATATAGTGTTAAATTTTATATCGATATTTGTATATTCTTGAGAAGATTTTAAGTTAAATATGTTTCATAAAGTTAAAAAACGTAATAAAAAAATCAGTCTATTGGATAAAGCAGCAATATTTTTAATAATTATATAATAAAAAATACTTTTTTAGACTATTTATATAATTATAAATATTGTATTCATTAAACATTTTTTTTGTAGAATTTATGGTTTCTGAGATTCCGAGAGTAACGTATTCGGGCACTGTCCGTATTCGGTTACTTTCTCCTACATATTGTTTTGTATCCACTTGTTAGTAGTTTTGAGTTTTATGTTGTATTATTTATGTATACATTTATAGATTAATATTTTATTTAATAAAATCAAATATATATTCGTAATATATAGTCGAAATTATAAATTATAAATATATGATAATGATTATAAATATATATATTTATAATTCACGTAGTATGTATCTATTATCAAATTAAAACAATATGAGTATACTATTTCTATATATATATATATATATATATGCATATGTGTGTGGTGTGTGTATAATATATGTTTATTGAAAAAATTATATAAATATATAATTTATTTACATTTCGTAATCATTAGCATAACATCATCATTACCCTAACCATGTCCGTTACCCTAACCCTGTCCGTTACCCTAACCCTGTCCGTTACCCTAACCCTGTCCGTTACCCTAACCCTGTCCGTTACCCTAACCCTGTCCGTTACCCTAACGCTGTTCGTTACCCTAACGCTGTTCGTTACCCTAACCCTGTCCGTTACCCTAACCATGTCCGTTACCCTAACCATGTCCGTTACCCTAACCATGTCCGTTACCCTAACCCTGTCCGTTAACCTAACCCTGTCTGTTACCCTAACCCTATTCGTTACCCTAACCCTGTCCGTTACCCTAACCCTGTCCGTTACCCTAACCCTGTCCGTTACCCTAACCCTTTCCGTTAACCTAACCCTGTTCGTTACCATAACCCTGTCCGTTAACCTAACCCTGTTCGTTACCCTAACCCTGTCCGTTACCCTAACCCTGTCCGTTACCCTAACCCTGTCCGTTACCCTAACCCTGTCCGTTACCCTAACCCTGTCCGTTACCCTAACCCTGTCCGTTACCCTAACACTGTTCGTTACCCTAACCCTGTCCGTTAACCTAACCCTGTCCGTTACCCTAACCCTGTCCCATTACACTAACCCTGTCCGTTACCGTAACCCTGTCCGTTACCCTAACCCTGTCCGTTACCCTAACCCTGTCCGTTACCCTAACCCTGTCCGTTACCCTAACCCTGTCCGTTACCCTAACCCTGACCGTTACCCTAACCCTGTCCGTTACACTAACCCTGTCCGTTACCCTAACCCTGTCGGTTACCCTAACCCTGTCCGTTACCCTAACCCTGTCCGTTACACTAACCCTGTCGGTTACCCTAACCCTGTCCGTTACACTAACCCTGTCCGTTACCCTAACCCTGTCCGTTACCCTAACCCTGTCCGTTACCATAACACTGTTCGTTACCATAACACTGTTCGTTACCCTAACCCTGTCCGTTACCCTAACCCTGTCCGTTACCCTAACCCTGTCCGTTACCCTAACCCTGTCCGTTACCCTAACCCTGTCCGTTACCCTAACCCTGTCCGTTACCCTAACCCTGTCCGTTACACTAACCCTGTCCGTTACCCTAACCCTGTCCGTTACCCTAACCCTGTCCGTTACCCTAACCATGTCCGTTACCCTAACCCTGTCCGTTACCCTAACCCTGTTCGTTACCCTAACCCTGTCCGTTACCCTAACCCTGTCCGTTACCCTAACCCTGTCCGTTACACTAACCCTGTCCGTTACCCTAACCCTGTCCGTTACCCTAACCCTGTCCGTTACCCTAACCATGTCCGTTACCCTAACCCTGTCCGTTACCCTAACCCTGTTCGTTACCCTAACCCTGTCCGTTACCCTAACCCTGTCCGTTACCCTAACCCTGTCCGTTACCCTAACCCTGTTCGTTACCCTAACCCTGTCCGTTACCCTAACCCTGTCCGTTACCCTAACCCTGTCCGTTACCCTAACCCTGTCCGTTACACTAACCCTGTCCGTTACCCTAACCCTGTCCGTTACACTAACCCTGTCCGTTACCCTAACCATGTCCGTTACCCTAACCCTGTCCGTTACCCTAACCCTTTTCGTTACCCTAACCCTGTCCGTTACCCTAACCCTGTCCGTTACCCTGTCCGTTACCCTAACCCTGTCCGTTACCCTAACCCTGTTCGTTACCCTAACCCTGTCCGTTACCCTAACCCTGTCCGTTACCCTAACCCTGTCGGTTACCCTAACCCTGTCCGTTACCCTAACCCTGTCCGTTACACTAACCCTGTCGGTTACCCTAACCCTGTCCGTTACACTAACCCTGTCCGTTACCCTAACCCTGTCCGTTACCCTAACCCTGTCCGTTACCATAACACTGTTCGTTACCATAACACTGTTCGTTACCCTAACCCTGTCCGTTACCCTAACCCTGTCCGTTACCCTAACCCTGTCCGTTACCCTAACCCTGTCCGTTACCCTAACCCTGTCCGTTACCCTAACCCTGTCCGTTACCCTAACCCTGTCCGTTACACTAACCCTGTCCGTTACCCTAACCCTGTCCGTTACCCTAACCCTGTCCGTTACCCTAACCATGTCCGTTACCCTAACCCTGTCCGTTACCCTAACCCTGTTCGTTACCCTAACCCTGTCCGTTACCCTAACCCTGTCCGTTACCCTAACCCTGTCCGTTACACTAACCCTGTCCGTTACCCTAACCCTGTCCGTTACCCTAACCCTGTCCGTTACCCTAACCATGTCCGTTACCCTAACCCTGTCCGTTACCCTAACCCTGTTCGTTACCCTAACCCTGTCCGTTACCCTAACCCTGTCCGTTACCCTAACCCTGTCCGTTACCCTAACCCTGTTCGTTACCCTAACCCTGTCCGTTACCCTAACCCTGTCCGTTACCCTAACCCTGTCCGTTACCCTAACCCTGTCCGTTACACTAACCCTGTCCGTTACCCTAACCATGTCCGTTACCCTAACCCTGTCCGTTACCCTAACCCTTTTCGTTACCCTAACCCTGTCCGTTACCCTAACCCTGTCCGTTACCCTAACCCTGTCCGTTACCCTGTCCGTTACCCTAACCCTGTCCGTTACCCTAACCCTGTTCGTTACCCTAACCCTGTCCGTTACCCTAACCCTGTCCGTTACCCTAACCCTGTCCGTTACCCTAACCCTGTCCGTTACACTAACCCTGTCCGTTACCCTAACCCTGTCCGTTACCCTAACCCTGTCCGTTACCCTAACCATGTCCGTTACCCTAACCCTGTCCGTTACCCTAACCCTGTTCGTTACCCTAACCCTGTTCGTTACCCTAACCCTGTCCGTTACCCTAACCCTGTCCGTTACCCTAACCCTGTCCGTTGCCCTAACCCTGTCCGTTACCCTAACCCTGTCCGTTAACCTAACCCTGTTCGTTACCCTAACCCTGTCCGTTACCCTAACCCTGTCCGTTACCCTAACCATGTCCGTTACCCTAACCCTGTCCGTAACCTAACACTGTCCGTTACCCTAACCCTGTCCGTTAACTTAACCCTGTTCGTTACCCTAACCCTGTCCGTTACCCTAACCATGTCCGTTACCCTAACCCTGTCCGTTACCCTAACCCTGTCCGTTACACTAACCCTGTCCGTTACCCTAACCCTGTCCGTTACCCTAACCCTGTCCGTTACCCTAACCATGTCCGTTACCCTAACCCTGTCCGTTACACTAACCCTGTCCGTTACCCTAACCCTGTCCGTTACCCTAACCCTGTCCGTTACCCTAACCCTGTCCGTTACCCTAACCATGTCCGTTACCCTAACCCTGTCCGTTAACCTAACCCTGTCCGTTACCCTAACCCTGTCTGTTAACCTAACCCTGTTCGTTACCCTAACCCTGTCCGTTACCCTAACCCTGTCCGTTACCCTAACCCTGTCCGTTACCCTAACCATGTCCGTTACACTAACCCTGTCCGTTACCCTAACCCTGTCCGTTACCCTAACCCTGTCCGTTACCCTAACCCTGTCCGTTACCCTAACCCTGTCCGTTACCCTAACTCTGTCCGTTACCCTAACCCTGTCCGTTACCCTAACCCTGTCCGTTACCCTAACCCTGTCCGTTACCCTAACCCTGTCCGTTACCCTAACCCTGTTGGTTACCCTAACCCTATTCGTTACCCTAACACTGTCCGTTACCCTAACCCTGTCCGTTACCCTAACCCTGTCCGTTACCCTAACCCTGTCCGTTACCCTAACCCTGTCCGTTACCCTAACCCTGTCCGTTACCCTAACCCTGTCCGTTACCCTAACCCTGTCCGTTACCCTAACCCTGTCCGTTACCTTAACCCTGTCCGTTACCCTAACCCTGTTCGTTACCCTAACCCTGTTCGTTACCCTAACCCTATTCGTCAGTGGTTCCGTAGGCAGACTAACGAGAAAGGCAACCTGGTCAACAAACCGATTCTGAAACGTAGCGGGGGAAAGAAGAGGAGTTGTGACCTTTCCATAAGCACGACCATGCTGGGCAAGACTACGATATGGGTGACCGCTTGGAACAGGGTCGGACAACACGAAATCCTCAAGTCTACTGACAAGAGCATTCTTATTCATGTAATAGGTTGGTGACGCTCTCTCTCTGCATCCATTAGTATCCAGTAATAATAACATATATACATGTAGTACTGGATAATATATATATATATATATATATATATATTAATGTTGTAATCTAATTTCGGACTTCGAACTTCGAACTAATACTCGACGATTTTGAACTGATACATTAATAGTATGTTTCGATGTCAATACTAATATATATATATATACGTGTATGTAATATAAAAAATGATCGTGGTATGCCTTATATATATAATAGATATACAATTAATAACTTATTTATATATTACAAAATATCATAATTGTGGAATTATAATATAACTAATTATTACAGCGGCTTCTGAAAGAGGAAATAAGATAAGTTAGTGAATACAAACTGGTGTATAGAAAGTATATAGAATTATATAGGACGTATATAGAATTATATAGGACGTATATGGAATTATATAGATTTATTACGCAATAATTATAATTAATAATTAATTAATAATTAATAATTATTAATTATGTATAATTATGTATAATTATGTATACATTGCTGTATGAAAGTATTATTTGAATATAGTATTTAATCCAGGTATAATAACACACGTATTGTTACATTTTCTATATATATATATATATATATATATATATGTAATAAAAACATACATATTTATTATAGATAACCCATTTGCTGTGCTGGCCTATAAAGTTTGCTTCGTTGGAATGCTGATAGTATACTCACTGTGGTTCATGTATCTGTTGCGCTACATCGACCAGTCTGTATTAATCGGTCAGTTTATACATGTGTATAAATGTGTATAAAGTTGTATTACATGGTTATAAAGGTGTATAAAGCTCTCAACGCGATATACACATGTCTACATATATCAATGCGTGATTAAATTGTATATAAGGGAAAGTCCCCGATTACCGACACCTCCTAATACCGACCCCTCTCGTATCTGAGTAACTATAAGAGATATCAAAAAAGTATTATATATACATGAACTGTTAGTAATGTAATGATAAATATGAATAAGTATTTTGTTTTAAAAAATATGTAATCCTACATTTGTTATTTGATAAAATGTAATATTCCGTTTTTACTTTTTAAATATTTGAATAATAATTATTTTTAAATCATTGTAAATACTTTATTAATTAAAAGAAAAATCAATACTCTAAATAATATTGTAGATCAATATAATATTTACAACTTTTATCAAAATAATTTAATTTGAATAACTATTAACCAATATATCTTAATTATAGCAACCCATATGATTTTCCTATTACAGACCCCCTAAATTACCTAATACCGACCCCATGTGATTTATAATATCCAATCAAAATAGATCCATATTTTACTTTAAAATATGTCGTAAGTTATTTGTGTATCATTGATATAGATTTAGGATTAATGATTCCCGTTGATTATATACATACTAGTATCAGCTGATTAATAAATAAATATTAAATAATAATATATATATTATATGTATACACTATTTAAATATAATTACTATGGAGTTTAAATTTAAATGTAATATAACTATTAAAACATAAATTCAATACAAAATAAATTTCTAGCATGTTATAATTAATTATATATATGTATATCTACTATTTTTATTGGGTATTATAATACTACAATTATTTGAACCACGATTATTTTTGGGGGTCGGTAATAGGAGAAGGGGTCGGTATTAGGCACATAATTCCGATTACCGACCCCCTGTTTATTCTTGTAAATATAATTATATCCAAAATTTAAAATAGCCACATTATACATTGCCATAATATTACCCTAATTACAAAATTTCAAATAAATATATTTAATATTGAATAAGTTATTACAAATAATCATTTAGGGGTCGGTAATCGGAGACTTTCCCCTACATGTATATACATATCGCGCTTTGAGAGTTTTATACACCTGTATATCTCGTTTATACACCTGTATATCTCGTTTATACACCTGTATATCTCGTTTATACACCTGTATATCTCGTTTGTACACCTGTATATCTCGTTTATACACCTGTATATCTCGTTTGTACACCTGTATATCTCGTTTATACACCTGTATATCTCGTTTATACACCTGTATATCTCGTTTATACACCTGTATATCTCGTTTATACACCTGTATATCTCGTTTATACACCTGTATATCTCGTTTATACACCTTTATACACATCTTAATCTATCAGCATGTGGTGTACACGTGTATTAATATTACACTGCAGAGAACATGTTCATAGGACAGCTTTAACTATGATGTACATTGTACAATGTATTTATAGTTTAACGATTTAACTATAGTACTATAATACCATCGTACCATAGGTATAGTGTAGGCAACATGTTAGTAATATATATGTGGGTACACTGTACACTGTACACGTACACATATACGTGCATAATACATATTTTAAATAATTATATGTGATAATAAATTACGCGACGGTCAAAGACGGCTGGGCTTTTTTTAGTCAAGATGTTCCGAGACGCCTGGGTTTTAAAAAGTTAGTACGTGAATAAGGAATTCACTATATAATGGTAGTCTAATGTACAGTGTAAAATGTATTTAGTAAGATATACAGTGAATATTGTACATTATACAATGTAGGGTATTGATTTCACTAATTTAGTTCTAGAAAATATCACATAAGTAATGAGCTGTACAATATCTGCATATTGATATCAACATCATTACATACGTGTAAATACATATTTATATGAACACATATATATAATTCATATGTATATGTATGTGTATCTAGCTACGTATAACCCCTATAATAAGTATAGTTATTATATTATAATATGGCTATAATGAATAAGATGTGCATGAATTATAGGAGTATATATATATATATATATATATATATCAATGCTATATATAGTCTATCATATTATCAATATCGCTATATAAATAGGTATACCTAAACTATATAAATATCAATATAGTATTATCAATGTATACATTAATATATTACTATATTAATTATATTATTATTATTGTTAAATATACTATTACTATTGTTATTATTGATTCATTATGGATGTAATATGACAATAGTTATCATATCATATGTATATATATATATATATATATATATATATATATATATATATAAACCTATTATTTGCTTAATAATAATTATCATTATTATAATGCTCGTCAGATGAGGTTTCGTTGACAACGCTAACTGGATTTGATTCCATTCCCGAAACATCTGCATCTCCCACTACTACTGACACAGATAATGACAAGGTTTACCGATATTATATATAGCTATATACCTATAGGTAGATCCTATAGGATCTAGGATCTAGGTATATATATATATATATATATATATATATATTATGATGATGATTATGATAAACGGTTTATTTAAGCACAACTAGTATAATAATGTATGCATATTCGCTCGTTCGGGGAGAACATAATAATTAAAGAAAATATATTTACGCAACACTATTAACCGGTAACAATAGATAATGAGGATATTGTTGGGAGATAAAGCGCGATACAATAATGAATAGGAATGAATGAATTCAGTTTATAGACAAAGTCTAAGGAGGATCAGTGAAAGCGATTAGCTTTATTGATTCGAAACCTCCTAACAGTATGTGCAATATCATAATTTCCATTCAAATAAAATAATAAAATAGAAATAATGATAAACATAATAATAAAATCATAGGAATATAAAAAAAACAATGAAATAATTAAATAAAAGGTTAATCACATACGAAAATAATAACATTTAAAATTAGAAACAAAGATAAAATATAAAATTACAATAATAAAGGAGATATAAAGAAAGTTGATACAGATTATAAAAATAAAAGTTGTGATTCGTGAATAGGCATTCAAAGTTAAATTTTAAAGAAAGAGAAAATTAATTAATTTGTACTATCAATATGACATATATTTTAATACTGTTTAAATAAAAATAAAAATTGAAACTGTTAAAGAAATAATTGATTATTTTATAATAATCATACAAATGTAATATGTTAATATCACGATAGTGTAATATGAAAAAAAAAAATGAAGATAAAATAATATACAATTAATTAAATAATTTTTTTAGATTTTTTTTTAATACTGTAATGTAAACATGTTTATAATTTTAATACTGTTTTTTTTTAAAGATTATAATCTTTTTATAATTTTTATATTTTTTTAATACTATTTAATTTGTAATAGTTTATTTTTAATACTGTTTATAATTTTAATTTTGTAATATTGTTTATAATAAAAATGTGTAAATTTTGTAATAAATATGTGTAATTGTTTTAGAATTATTAAAAAAAGATATTTGCCAAAATTATAATAATTAATATTTATAAAAAAAATTAACAATACTGTTTAATAAAAAATGATTTTAATACTTTCTTCAGTTTTAAAGTATGCGTAATTGTACTAGTTTTTAAAATATTATTAAGCATTATTAAATTATAAAGTTTAGGTCCTTTGAAAAATATTGTATTTTGGAATCTATTGGTTTTCATTAGTGGTAAAATAAATTTGGTTTTATTTCTATTAAATTTAAAATAATCAGTTATATCGTTAACATATTTATTATTTAAAAGATTATTTATTTTATTTACCTAATTAAAATATTTCTAAAAGTTATAAGATCATCTAGTTTTAAAATGTTACTATTATAAAATAAAATTGATGTATGCGATAATCTTATTAATGGTAATTTTGAATTGTCAATAATCTTTTTATTAATTATTCTTATTATTTTTTTAGGTGATAAATTTAATATATTTAAATTAGAATTATAAATATTACCCCATATTTCAATACCATATGTTAAATTAGATAAAAACAAAGAGTTGTATAATACAATCAAATTATTAATATTTTAATATGATAACCTTTTAATTAAGTATATTATTTTTGAAAGTATCATATTTAAATTATCAATATGTATATTAAATGATAATTTTGTATCTAAATACAAACCCAAAAATGTATAGTTATCTACTATATCAATTTTAATATTGTCAATTGTTATATCATTAGTCAGTTTAGTATTAAAATATGGAAGTATTTTAGTTTTTTGTATATTAAGTTTTACATTATTTATATCGAACCAATATTTTAATTTATCCTTATATATTTGAAGTAATTTTGTTAGTTCAACATCACTATTAGCGTAAACTGTTAGTGATGTATCGTCAGCATATAAATTTAAATTAATATTATTCACATTTTTAAAAACATTTGGTAGGTCATTTATAAAAATTATAAAACATAAGGGCCCCAGAACAGAACCTTGAGGAACCCCGTACTTAACATATTAGTATTCGATAATGAATTATTTATTTTTGTAGTAAATGTTCTGTTATTTAAATAACTTTTTATTAGATTATATATATTTCCTCTTATTCCATATATTTCAAGTTTTTTTAATAATAATACATGATCAACAACATCGAAAGCTTTTTTCAGATCTAGAAAAATTGTTGCAATTTTTTTATGTTCACTATTTTTTTGTAGAATATAATGCTGAATGTTTAAAAGCGATATCGGTGTATTAGATTTTGGAATAAAACCATATTGATTCTTATTTATTATTTTATGTTTAATTATGAAATTGGATAATCTATTATATATAATTTTTTCAAATATTTTACTAATTTGTGGTAAAAGTGCAATTGGGCGGTAATTAATAATATTTTTATTATCATTATTTTTAAATAGTGGTTTTATAATTGATTTTTTCATATCGGTTGGAAATAGTCCAGTTACAATACTATTATTAAATATATGATTTATAGTATATAAAATACAATTAATAATCTGTTTTATCAATGACATATCATAATTATTTACATCGATGGATACTTTAGATTTCATGCTATTAGTAACGTTAATTATTTCACTATTGGTAATAGGTATGAAATAAAAACTATATGGATTATATATTAGTAATTTTAAATCATTGTTACTACTATTATGTATTGTATTCACAATATTTTCACCAATATTAGAAAAATAGTTATTAAAATATTCGCATTGATCTTTTTCATTGTGTATTTCAATACCATTGTAAATAAATATATTTGGAAAGTTATTATATTTTGTATTAATTAGTTTATTAATTATTTTCCATTTATCACTTTAATTATTTTTAGAAAATAATTCATTATAATATTTATTTTTTTGAAATTTTAAATGTTTGATTAATTTATTTTTTATTTTTTTATATCTCGTTAGCGCAATTTGACATTTATGTTTTTTATAAAATGAAAAAAGTTTATTCTTTTTTTAATATAATTTTTAAGTTTAACTTTTTCATTATGTATTTCAATACCATTGTAAATAAATATATTTGGAAAGTTATTTATTTTTTATTAATTAGTTTATTAATTATTTTCCAATTATCACTTTGATTATTTTTAGAAAATAATTCATTATAATATTTATTTTTTTGAAATTTTAAATGTTTAATTAATTTATTTTTTATTTTTGTATATCTCGTTAGCGCAATTTGACATTTATGTTTTTTATAAAATGAAAAAAGTTTATTATTTTTTTTAATGGCATTTTTAAGTTTATTTGTAATCCAAGGATTAATATAATCGTTTTTTATATTTGTATGTATTAATTTATTAAAGGACAATGTTTATCTATTAGAAAATTTAACTTTTTAATAAAACAAGAGTAATAATTTAAAGGGTCATTACTTACAATTTCATTTTGCCAATTTATAATATTCAATTCTTTTTTCAAATCATTTTTAAAATTAAAAATAAAAAATAAAATAGAGTGATCTGTTATATCAGATTCTATAATACCGCTAGTTAATATATTTTTAATATTAGTTATGATATTATCTATTAATGTATTAGTATTTATTGTTGTACGTGTAGGTATATATATATATATATATATATATATATATATATATATATATATTAATAATGGACGATAGACCTAATTGAGTTAGTATATAATTACAATTTTGTGTAGTATTTGAATTTTTTGAAAAGTCTATATTAAAATTTCCGCATAGAAATATATCTTTATTAATATAATTTGAAAATAAATTAAAAATTAAATCATTGAATAAAGTAATATCACTATCAGGCGAGCGGTATATAGCAGATAAAATATTGTGTTTTTTTGATTTTTCATCTATTATTTTAATAGAAACAATATCAATTGAATCTGTAATTGAAATAGATAGATTATCAATTATTGATGTTTTATAAATTTTTTTCACAAAAATAGCTACACCACCACCTATTTTTTTTTTAAATGATCTATTCGTTTGGTATATATTATAATTTTTTAAATAAATAATAGGATCATCATATTTAGTAAGCCACGTTTCAGTAAACATTAGTATATTTGGTTCATATGTAAATACATCTAGAAAAGTTAATAAGTTATCTATATTTTTGTTAAAACTACGTATATTTAAAATAATTATTGATAAGTTATTTAAAAAGTCATAACTTAATTTATTATATTCATAAAGTTTATATATTTTAGGTTCCATTTTGTGATTCAATTATTGTATATGAAATTAATTTAAAGTTATTATTAATAAATCTAACTTTATATATAGTATTATTATTTGTTTTATCTTTAGCTTCAGTCAGTAGTTTTTTTTGTGTTATTAATTGTTCAGTAGTAAATTCATGTGAAATTCCAATTCTGTTAATTTTGTATTTTTTAATTTATATGCCATATTTAATATATGAATTTTATCTAGTTCTGTGTTTAAAGTAATTTTAAAAGCCTAATTGTATTATTTATTATTTAATTGGTTTCACTATATATATTTATTTTACCAATTCTATGTATATTTTGTATGGATATATTTTCAACATCACTAATTTCACTAATAATACTATTAATTGAATCTTTATCATATTTAAATTTATCTACTTTTTTTTTTAATTTTTTTTTTCTATATTATATATTATGAGAGTATTTTTACTATTACTATCTTCATATATGTTTTCAATATTTTTGGTTACAGTATCATTTAGAGTACATTTAATTTCATCAAGATTTTTAGCTACCATGCTAGAATATAATATTGTATTGCTATCATTATGTTTATTATTATTTTTAATTTGTGTTTGTAAATCTAATATAGTATCTTTTAGATCTATAACAATTGTATTATGTTGTTCAATAATAGCTTTAATATTAGTATCAAACATATCTTTAATATAATTTTTAATAGCGTCAGATAATTCAGAATTTGACATTCTACCATTAGCCATAATTATTATGTAAATTAAATAAATATATAAATAAATAGAATTATATATCTATATATATACTCCTATATAAAATATAAGATATTATATATATATATATACAAATGATAGTTAATGTATATTAAATAATACATGATTTATAGAGAAATATATAATTGTAATACATACGATTTTATAACAAATTTTAAATTAAATAACTTATCTGAATGTTGATTTGGTTGAATGCACAATATGGTAAAAACACGACCGTTCACTATGAATGCCTAAACACGAATGAATAGGAATGATAAGTTGGATGATTTATAGATAGGGGAAGATAGAATAGAAAACAATAATATTTATGAATCGTTTGAGAGATCTAATAGAGCGGATGATACAATGGATCCAAGCCTCGAGGCACTTCCATAGGGAGTGCGACCGCATATTTAAAAAAAAATAGAATGTAAGGAATTTCAATAGAGTTCCAATATGTAAAGATAAGAAAATGTTGGCAACGATCGATTATATCTCTTTCATGTGGATGTAAAATGATAGGTATATTTATATATATATATATATATATATACCCAGCTAACCGTAATAGCCTCATAATAAATGAATACCATTAAATGTTTATTATGCATAATATCATTACAAATTAATAGCAGTATAATAGACTTTTAATGGCAACATAATAGCACAATGTAAACAATTGAGGCTATTATTGATGATATTATGCTGCTATTATGAGGCTATTACTGTTAGCTGGGTATGGAGATAATATGTAGTTTACATCTAACGGTATAGCCGTGACTAGCATATACATCAATTACACTATTAATAAGAATTCACATAAATCATTATACAATTAAAAATAAAGAAGAGGTAATATTATAATTATAAATATCTGAACTATTATTAGATTTTAAATGTGTTGCTAAATTAATACCAACATTACAAAAATTGTTATTAAAATTATTAGCAGTATCTGTGTCACTGATATTATTTTTAGAAAATTAATTTCTATTATTATTATTATTTGTTTTATTTAGTATTATAGTCAATTATTTAGTATTTTTAGGTGAGTTATTTTATGAAGTTAAATTAGAATACTATAGTTGTTTAGCTTTACATAAATAATTAGTACATTTATTTCTAGCATTAATATAAACATATCTATTTATTAATGAGTTATCATTAATACATTTTCTATATAAAATATCTTTTTTATTCATCATTTTTTTAATTTAATATCAATCCATGCATGATGAATTTTTAAATGTTATGGTTATTTTTACCTATGGGCAATTATCACTTTTGTAATTGTATTAATAAAATCAATAAAATTAGATTCAATGTAATAATTATCAAGTATAGATAACCAATCATAGTTTATTAGAACATTTCTAATTTTGTTAATATTATTTTTATTAAGTGATCTATTAAACAAAGTTGTATATTTATTTTTAGTTTTAGCCTATTATTATTAATATTAAAATGATTTTTATATAATACAATAATAGGTAAATGATCCGATACATCCTACATTAAAAGACCATTTATATATGGTATATTATTACAAATATTATCGATGATAGATTTAGATGTATAAGTAATACGAGTAAATTTATTTATCGACGGGTGATAACAAAATTGGTAAATACTATCAACAATTCTTTAATATGTTTAATATTATTATGTTTAAAGATATAAATATTAAAATCTCCGCATAAATAAATTGTTTTATTATGTGATATACTTTTTAAATAATATTTGTAAAAGAATCAATATTAGAATCTGGTGGTCTATATATACTACTTAATATTATATTTGTATTATTGTAAATAAGTTCAATAGTACATATATAAATTAAATTATCAATAGTAAAATTATAAATTAAATTATCAATAGTAAAGGTTAGAATATGTAATATATTAAAATGTAAGTTATTGTTTATATAAATGGCAATACCACCACCACGATTATTATTTTGTATTATATGAATAGAAGTATAAGTAGGAATTTTATATATATATATATATATATATATATATATATATATATATATATCAATATCATGCAATGTAAACCACGTTTCAGTGAATATAATAAAATCAAAATTGTATTTTATTTCATATAACAATTTATTATTAATATGTATATAGTCAAATACATTATGCATGTCATTAATTTGTTTTATATTCTGAATAAATGAAATATTGTTATTATTATTCATTATCCAATGTATCTACTATTCTAAAATTAAAACCATTAATTTTAAGTTTAAATTGTTGTCCATCAACCGATTTCTCAATGGGCTCATTAGACACATTTCTAATAGTAGAAAGTTATACAAATATGTTTAAAATTAGTATATTTTATTTTAAATGCATCAGTTATAGGTATTCTACCTACCTAGATATGATATTATACTGATATTATACTGATATTATACATCATTTTCTGATTCTTGAGTTAAACTTATCATTATCTAAATATATTTTCCAACTCTATGTATATTTATTATTTTAGATTGTATATTTATTGATTGCCGTATTTCATTAATATTATTAATTTCTAATTTACTACGACTCATTAAATTGTTTTCATTAATATTTTTTATATTATAAAATATTACAGATTTATTATTATCATTTATATATAGTATTTATTCTATAGTATTATTAAGTTTTATAGTATTTTTAACTGTATGTATAATATTATTTGTTAATGTTGCTTTAATATCTTTTTGTGTTGCGTAATGTAATTACAGCAAATGTCATTATATTTTTATTAATTGTATTATTAATTTTGTCTTCTAAAACTGTAATCGTATCCATTTGTTTATCATTTAATTCCATTAATTTATTTATTATTTGTTGTTGATTTTCAATCATAACATTCTGATTATCAACAATTTTTATAAATTTATCGTCATAATTTTTAATATTCTTTGACATATTTAATTAATATATACACTAACATAATTAAAGTTATAAATAAATATAATATATCTAGATATACATTTATTTATAATATTATACAGCAAAATCACACAGACGTGAATCTTGAATGTATTTTATAAATAAACAATTCTAAATTTCTAAATTATATTCCTATATTTATAGTGATTCTTATAGATTATATTAACTAGGAAATAAACACGTCATATATTAATAATAGTGTAAACAGGAATTGATATATAATTATATTAATATTAAACATATATGTATACATATGATTAATAATATTAAATATATAACTTATTCAAGGTATCTGACTCATCTAGTTTAAAGAAAAAAAAGGTAAACAAAAATTGTACTTAACACTATTAAATATATAATAATTAAATATATAACACCAATATTCAATATTATGTTCCTATAAGCTATATATATATTATAATTTTCATTATAATTATAGATATTATTGTGATTTTAAATATTTTATTTTAAAGATTTTTATTAATTATTTAATATTTGTATTCAATAGATTACGGAGGTATTCGGTACCCATGTTTGTAAATATATATATATATATATATATATATATATATATATATATATTTAAGATTTTAAATATTTTATTTTAAAGATTTTTATTAATTATTTAATATTTTTATTCAATAGATTACGGGGGTATTCGGTACCCATGTTTGTATATATATATATATATATATATATATATATATATTATACTTTTAATTATAATTTATTATATATGTGGGTATTATATAATATTTATTTTATAGTCATGTTATATATAAAAGTATTACTGATAGAGAAAAGTAACCTAATACGGACACTTTAAAAATACATGTTCTTAAGATTGTATTACTCAATATTTATATTCAAAATTTACAATATATTAATATTATATAATTATAGATATTATTGTGATTTTAAATATTTTATTTTAAAGACTTATTAATTATTTAATCTTTTTATTCAAATATTACGGGGGTGTCCGTATTCGGTTCCCATTCCGAATACGGACCCTGTGTATAATATAGACATCCTATATACCACTAGATAAACTATATATTATTTATAAACCAATCAGATAAATTACAATTACATTATTTATAATTAATGTTATGAATAATTTAATATACTGTATTTAGTAATTAATTTTTAATATTATATTAATTAATAATACAAGTTAAGTAGCCTATCTAAATAATAACATTTTTAGATTTAACTCATCGATGTAAATAAAAGTTTTATTTACATCGATGATTTAACTTCATTGGCTGTATTAATATTATATATAGGCCATATGGCACGCGATTTTTATGAGAATCATATTTATAATTAATTTTATGAATAATTTAATATAATTTAATTAGTAATTAATTTTTAATATTATATTAATTAATAATACAAGTTAAGTATCTAAATAATAAAAAATTCAGATTTAACTTCAATGGATGTATTACTATTATAACTCACGCGATTTTTATGAAAATCATAATTTCACACACTGCGTGCTGATTGGTTATAGGGTGTCCGTATTAAGACATCTAGAGTGTTTGTATTAGGGATGTATATGACCCATAGGTTTAGAGTACCATAGATTTGGTACTCTATATCTATGATATGACCTATAGATATATGCTTATTACTTAATTAATATTTTATAATGAATATAAAATTATGTTTATAATGTTAGAATGCTTTAGTTTGTAATAATATATTATTATGTTTTATCGATACATTTGTATATTTTTAAGAAGGTTTTAATTTGTCATTTTTTTCATAAATTTAAAAAAGTAATACAAAAATCAGTTTATAAACTAATATTGGATATATCAGCACTATTTTATCAGAATAATTTAATTATACAAAATACTTATTTAGACTATTTATATAATTATGAATGTTTTATTCATTAAACATTTGTGTGTAGGATTTATGTTTTCTGTGATACCGTGCCTCGGTAACTGAGAGTGTCCGACGGAGTGTCCGACTGAGAGTGTCCGTATTCGGGCACTGTCAGTATTCGCTTACTTTCCCCTACCTATAACATATATAAGATAGAATAAAAATAACCACATATTGGTAAATATAGGTATATATATATATATATATATTTCTATATATAGGTAACTAGGTTTATAACCTATAGTTTATAACCTATAGGTAAATTTCTATATGATACATGCATATATAAAGTAAAAGTTCTATAATTTAAATAATACTAATATAAATTTATCATTTCTACAATATACATTAAATGTTTATTTAGAAATGTAATCATATATAGGCCTACAATTGTAGGTATACATATGTAATTATATTAGTTATCTTCTTGTATTTTTATATTTTAAAATATTGTATTGAATACAAAATCACCTGGTGGTTATGGGCGTCATGAGAGAGAAACAAAAATAAATAGAGTACAATACAAATGAAGGAAAAGGGAAGGTAGGTTAGCATGTTAATAGGTACGTGGATAGTTTACATTTAAATAGTGACTGGGATTTCAAACACCTAATTTCATGTGGTAGAGCATTCCAGTATTTTGGAGCTACTACAGAGAAAGCAGATTCAGAGTGAACAGAGTGAGTCGAGCGTTGCACAATTTTCATCGTGTGGCATTTCCTGCTAGCTCGACTAAGGGTCTGAATACTGATCAAGTCTGCTAGGTAATCTGGATATCTAAGATGTATCACATTATGGGTGATGCATAGTAGCTACTAGACTCTACTATTGGAGAGATACATAAACTAAAGCCAGCCGAGTAAAAAACATGGCTGTCCTCTGGTGGTGACGTGATGGGTTATCTTATGGTGTGTGAGCTCTCGCTCGTAATTGGGCGGGAGCTTGTCCAAAGTCTTTGGATGGCCAGACTAGTATGTGTCGCGTCATCGTGTACGAACGTAGACTCCGAGCATGGGATTTCAATTTTAATAAGGAGGGCGAAGGTACTTTACCGACCCTATCCCTTATTACTGAACATAGATCTCAACTAAAGGATCTTGGCATTTTACTCGAGATAGGACCTTATATAGGATAACGTTGCTACGTGCTCTTCCTGTGTTTCAGGGTTGTGTGTTAGTCCATATAGACTGTAGACGGATGGTAGAAAACAGTGCGTTTATCTGTTGGGCACCCCTGTTGGGCACCCCGGCACTGTTATTGTCACGGGTGGAAACATCTATGATGAGTGCAGGGCTTAACTTGAATTCGTCTAAATCGGCATCCATGTCGATTAAGGTCAGCCAAAAGCATAAGAAATGGTTTTGCGATCCTAAGAATTATCTTAAGACGGCTAGCGGTGAGTGTATCAAGGCATTGGAAATTGATGAGACGTACAAGTACTTGGGCGTAGAAATCGGTCTGGAATTGAGAGGTGAAAACGTATACGAGAGGTTGGAGCAGGCGTTGGTTAATCTGACGAATGCTCCGCTCAAACCTCAGCAGAGAATTGTCATGCTCCTAAACAATGTATTACCTTCTCTTAATCACCTTCTGGTGTTAGGAGTTTCGTATAAACATACCTGGATTAAATTGGACTACCTTGTACCGAGATTCGTTAGAAGATGGCTACACTTACCGAAATACGTTCCTATGGGTTTCTTTTACGCTAGTAACGACAACGGGGGATTTGGGTTTCAGTGCTTCACTGATACGATTCCGATTCTTCGTGGGAATAGGAGGGCTGGGTTATTGGGTTCTTCGGACCCGGTAACTAAAGCTCTTACTTCCCTCTCCACTAACCTACGAAAGTCAACCGTTATTGAAAGATCGGGAATTGAATGTACTAGTCTAAAGATGGTGAAAGTTGATTGGGGTAAGTAATTGGTATCTAAGTACGATGGCCGTGGTATGAAGGATGCTTCGATTCTCGGGTTCGTTAAAAGCTGGATGGTGGATAGGACATATTTGATGCGGGGTAATGCCTACATCGGAGCTCTATCTCTGAAGTTCAATAGCTGCCAAACTAAATCTAGGATAAAAAGGTATTTTTCTCTATCCTCGAACAGGTGTGATGCATGTAACAGTACAGAAACATTAGGACATATCTTACAAAGCTGCTCAAAAACACATTATGCAAGACTGCGAAGACACGACTCAATTGTGAAATATCTGGAAAAGGAACTCGTTAAGAAGGAATACACTGTGCTGGTCGAACCAAGAATTAAAACGACTGTCGGCCTAAGAAAATCGGATCTAGTTTTCTGGAAGACAGATTTGGGAGTGGTGTGGGTAGTGGATATCTCGATTGTGGCGGATAATTTCTCTCTGGAGAATCCTCATATCGAGAAGGTATACTACTACTCGAAAGAGTGCATCACATATTGGGCTAAAGCCAAAAGCGGTATGAGTAATGTATTAGTCAGTGTATGTATTCTTAATTGGCGGGGGACTTTATCGAAAACGAGTTACGATGAGCGTTTACCGATTGGGTGGTCTAAGCGTGTTTGAATGATTATGAGTGTCCGAGTTTTGGAGAAGGGTAGATGGATCTATGATGAATTTCGCAAGAGTACGCGCCGTAGTGCACAATGGCGGCAGCCCGATCCTGATTGAGCCCCTACTGATTGATGATATTGATAATGAATACCCGGAATTGTTTTTGATTGAAATTGGTACGTAAGGTACTCTTGGGTGAGGACCCGAGTGGGTTAGTTAGTCAACTACTCAATACAAGAAAACCACTTTCTTGATGCGCGTGTAACAATGCGTATCGAATGTATCATGTCCCAAAAGGACATGAGGCTTGTGGAAATGGCAACTCCCTATACGGCTTCATGCTGTGATCCGGAGGGGCCTTGTTAGCAGGGGGCGTTATTGTCAAGAGATAGGAGTAGATCATTAATGATAAGATTCAGTGATGATTCAGTGCTCCGATGGTTAGAGGATGTTCCATATTTATAAAGCAAGTCAGTAAAGTATGATGATTTAGTGGATACGAGTTTTTTTCTGTATAATGAGCGACATATATGTCGCTTTAAAGTATACTTTAAAGAAACACAGGTCTGAGTTAATTTTAGAATAAGAATAAATGGGCTGTACGACGAAGATACTTTATCAAATGGGTGAGTTCAGTGTTGAACCAGGGGGATTTGGGATTATTACGGTGGGTAATAGTAGTTGAGGGCGCATACAAATCTACGGAATTATATAGTGCCGTGTTGAAGGCATCAAAGAGAGAATCATGGTCAGAGAGCGGAGATGTAATCTTATTCATATTATCAAATACGGAGTTAACAAACAAGGGTTGATTTATAGATGATATGTTTCGAAAGTATCTTGGAGGTCGAGTGTTGTGCACTACTGATAACTGTAAACAAAATAGGATAGCGAAGTGATCAGAGATTAGAGTGCTTTGGGTGAGAGAGGAAATTATATTGGAGTCAGATTGAGATAAAGCAAGATCAATGAGGTTATCATTAGATATAGTTGGGAATTGAATGTTTTTTGTTAAGGAGTACTAACAATAAGTTTCTTAAAAAGTCCCTTAAAGAGAAAGGGAAGCATTATCAGTATTCACTTGAATATTAAAGTCACCTAGAAATTCTAGGCTAGAATAATTGTGTTGTAAGAAGACATGGATTCTAAAATGGTAGAGAGATCATTAAGGAAAGACAGAATGCTGGATGGTGGTGGGCGATAGATGATTATAAAGACAATAGTAAATAGGGATATGAACTTAATTTCACAAATCAGCATTTCACAAGAGGAGAAATTAGTGGTGGAAGAGGAAATAAGCTTAAGCTCAGTAGAGAACAAAAGGGCAATACCCCTACCACGGTTAGGTGTGTGTCTGTTAGTGAGTAGTAATTTGAAACTGTTGGGGATAAATTGAGATGATAAAGCAGAGTCATTCTAGTATATTATGACTATTATGAAATATCATTATTTTCATAGTTTTTCATAATTTATTTATATTGTCTCACTCAATGCATACAATTTATTTACTAATATAATATCCTATCTATTATTCACATAGTAATAGCTAATCCTAGGGCAAAAGGCGCCGATTATAATAGCGAACATTCGTGAAGGTAAATGTTTCGTATTAGAAAGGATTTTACTTCGCAAAATCCTTGGTATTATTTATGCCTTGCAAAATATTTGGTAATAGTGATATTATTATTTGTATTTATATGTGATTACATAGATATATAAGAGGCGAAGACTATACTACCATTAAGGTATTACTATATAAAGTATGAGTGCGATACACACTTGTATAACTAATCACCTCGAGGTTAACCGAGGTTAACCTAATGAATGCCTTCGCAACCTGCTCTTATGACACGTTTTCTAAAATAACTTGAGCGCAAGATTCTAGATTCACCCTTCTTCTTATCGTTAGTCTGTTTTATTTTAGACCAGGACATCTTATAAGAAAGTATTCCATTCCTATAAATACACATTATATAAGCAGAAACTAAACGTCCATGTCTCAAGTTACAACAATATTATTTACAATAGTAAATAGAATCAGCATATAACTTCATAATTCACAGCCTGCCTACTTATTTGGCATAGTTTTTATCAACGTATCATAATATAATATAAATCAATACCTTATATATATATATATATTTAACTTAATAATTATATTTAATATGTTTAAACTTATATATTTACAATATTAAAACTTATGTAATATAACTTAAACCTACTACAGACATATGACGAATACTCAAGCAACAATTTAAATATCAAAAAGGTAAGATTTGATCAAATAGTAAGTATTATTTATGATTTAATTAATGTAAATATGTATACACAAATTGTTAACATTTAGGTTAAACTTGAAATTCCAGAAGAAGCTAAATCTCTGAAGATAAAAAGTAAACATAAACGGAAGAGTCTAGTTCAAGAACTATTGTAATTCTATTAAAACTTAACTAACTATTAAATATTATTCACACTCTACGAATGATGTCCTTTTCTCGTAGATGAAATCGTTAATAGGATGAATAGAACCGTGAATAGATCTATAGCTTCGAAGCAGGCGACTTTCTAATTCTTATTATATATAGGAGAGGTTACATTGTAGAGATTACATTGTAAAGTTATAATCAGTTATTTATTATTTTATAAAATCACGAGACAATAATTATTAGAAATATGTTATTTATACATATATATATATTGAGAATAAATCAAATAGGAACATTACATATTTTCGTATATATTTAAAAGGGAAAATATTTGATATGTTATGATCCTAGAAAAATAGTAAGATTTTAATTTGTCCGTTATTTTATTTTTGGCGAGTCCCTTCATTACATCATGGAACTTATATGACATTATTTGTTTGCATGACTCTAATGTCACTTCGAAGACACTCTCATGTTAAGGAATCCATAGATGTAATAAGATACGTTCAGATTATATACATACTTATATAAGATCACTTAAGAATATATATATAAGATACAAGTATTATTTTAATACCTTTGTATTGGTCTGTACGAGGATTGAGCAGAATTCTACTGACTGTATGTCTGCCATATTAGCCTACTTAGCAAGTTTGTGTTGATATAAGTGAGCAAAATATTGTATAATAAATTCTTAATATATTGTAAATTATAATATAATTATCATAAACTGTAAGTATCGTTTGGGAAATAGTAAATATATTATATATATATATTAAATATTTTACATAAACGATATGAATGACACATATTTGACTATATACTATATAGCTGACATCAGTAGTATCATATACTATGGTACATACCCTGTGATATCATATACTCATGAGTCATGGCACATACTTTATTTATTAGTATTATTTGGATGATTACAAAAATTTCTCAAATAGTAACTAAATTTTAAACCTTACATTATTTGTAGATTCATATAATGATAAATCAAATAAATATGATGTTAACAATATATTTGTAATCTATTTTTAGGATAACTGTAAAACGTTTTACATCCTTTTATTTTTATTTCATAATATTCTTCATTTATTTTAATAAAATATATTTTATATGTGTTAAATACAACATATGGTATGGTATGGTATGGTATCAGATTCGGGTAAACCCCAGGAAAGATGAAGCCTTTGCGGATTTTCTAGTTATCAACCCATTTTAATTTTAAATAGTTCATAAATACAATAATAAGTTTTGACTTCCTGTTTACAATAATAAAATAATAAAATTTGAACTGTTTAAAAAATCATCATATTACCGTTAACGATTACACCATTTCAATTATTTAAAACAATTAAACAAAAAAGGATAAATAAATAAATAAAGTATATTGATAATTGAATGTAAAATAAAAATAAAACTAAAAGAATAAAAACTAATAGAATAAGAAACTAAGCAGATTAAGAACTAAAAGACTTGGAAATTAAAAGCAATGTACATTAAAATATTTTATTGTGTAAAATTAAAAAAATATGTTTTACAAATATATAAAAACTAAAATAATTATGAACAAAATATATAAACAATAATACTGAAGAAATATGGACAAAATATGTATAAACTCTATAATTGATATATACTAGACCAATATATGTGATAATTAGAAAATATTTTAACTTTCGACTATATATTTGCTCAAATAAAAAATCAATAAAATTAAATTCATTATAAATTTGATTAATCTACATTATAATATAATATTACGATATAATATATATAATATATATGAGTTAAATTCATACTCTACTTGCATGGCTAACTATGTAATCACCTTTATGGTATAAGCAGGCAGGTATAAGGTAATTTGAATTTGGAAATATTAAAGGGGGAGGTGACTTCTTTTCTATAAATAATACAAATATATATTTATATATAATAAAAAATAATTTGTAATATATTTATCATATGTATGATATATGTATATGTGTATTCATTTGAAATATTAAAATATTTGACCCCATCAATATTTTAATTATTTATTTACCTTATTTTAAGATGTTTTAAGTGTTTAGATGAATATTTCGTATATAAATAATTTACCTATAAATATATTTTATATATCATTTTAAAGATAAAACTTCATATTTTGATAATATTAAAAAAAAACATAATTATAAAAATATATCCAAGGTTACTTCCACCTTTAAGATAACAACTTAAATTTGATAAATACAAATAAAACTATTCATTAACTATCAATCTTATAAGGATAACTCGCGCGACTAAAGACGGAATGAAAGAACACGTTACTTCAATGGTTATATTTATTAACAAGTCGTTAGCTGTGGTCGTAAATCTTTCCTTAATCCGTGTTTTAATAAGAGGTGGCGGTGGCGGGGTCACGAGAGGAGTGAAACGGTAGCGCTACCTAGTGGGGGCGACGGTTACCACGGTGGCGCCATCTAGTGGTTCGTACGTCGTCCTCACTTAACACGGCGCCGCAGTAGTTATCCAACGGTGTTGTACACTTCTCTCACTCTCTCTCTCTCTCTCGTGTGTCCCTCGCGCTCGCAGCAGTAGTAGAGTTATCTCGTGTGAACTCTGACCCCTTCCTCTCTTAGCTCCTCCTCTCCTCTCTCTCCTAGCTGTATTATCCTTAGTCCGTCACTGAACGCTCGATTTCAAAGAGACCTTTACATATTCGCCCTGTGCCGTACACTTTCTTCATCGGCTCTCCCTCAAACTCATAGGCGTAACTGTCACAAGTCGCGGTTAAGTACGATACAATAGGCGAGCTGTCAGTCACAGGCGGGGTTATATGTTTATATATTATATTTATAGAAGTTATGTTATTTGTATATATTTTATATATAGATAGTAGATCTAATTCGTTTTTTATATGATATTTAAGACTTATTATATGATATTTATGACTTATTACTATTACTACAATTACTACTACTACTACTACTACTACTACTACTACTACTACTACTACTACTACTACTAGTACTACTACTACTACTACTACTACTACTACTACTACTACTACTACTACTACTACTACTACTACTACTACTACTACTACTACTACTACTACTACTACTACTACTACTACTACTACTACTACTACTACTACTACTACTACTACTACTACTACTACTACTACTACTACTACTACTACTACTACTACTACTACTACTACTACTACTACTACTACTACTACTACTACTACTACTACTACTACTACTACTACTACTACTACTACTACTACTACTACTACTACTACTACTACTACTACTACTACTACTACTACTACTACTACTACTACTACTACTACTACTACTACTACTACTACTACTACTACTACTACTACTACTACTACTACTACTACCACTACTACCACTACTACAATTACCACTACTACAATTACCACTACTACAACTACTCTAAGGTTATTTAGAGGTCACGGGTAAAGGATACGGTAATCGGAGGGAGGAGATATTGCCATTCTGGAGAGGTAATCTCTCCTGGAAGCAGAGTTTCGCCCCAAACTCAACTTTCACGTTCAACGTTACGAAATCCTGGTGGTTCTTCACTTTCGGAATACCTGCGTAGATCCGCATCAGTTGGGCTATCTTCTTTTTACCAGACTTACTGTGCAAGTGATTCATTGTTTGATAGTTTATTAAGCAAATATATAGTCGCAATATTTAATAAAAAGTATAAAATATAAATATTTAATAAAGATAACATACATTATAGAAATAAACAAAGAATAATTCGAAATTAAGTTGATGTTATAATTTGGGACAATATAATTAATACATCACTCTTACTTATACAATTAATTCTGCTACTGTTTCGAGAATGAATAATTCCGCTACTATTACTAAAATAATTAATAATATCAATATTAATATAGTGGTATATTCATTTACTATATTTCGTAAGTGATGAGATAAAATGGTATTTAATATTATAATATAAAGATTAACTAATAAATATGGGAGGTATGAGCTTAATTTCGAATGTAAATATAGTAGTTGGTATTGAAGATGTCCAGTGGAACGATAAGAGTGGTTGGTGGGGGGTTGGTAGTGGGGTGGGGTGGGGTGTCTGTGGCTAGTAATCGGTAACTATTAAATCTACTCTACCGTAGAACTAGATAATCTATAAATAGCACACTCACTTAACATATAGCATTAATTTACGCGATAAATTACAATAACATTAATTTCCAGCCGTATTTAGTATGGCCTTCGCATCTTAACATCAAATACTACAGACAATCTCTATACTCTGCTGGGATGTGTGTTCAATGATATTGGGTTATAAGAATATGGCCGATATAGGGCTGTACTGTGTTGGTATGAAAACAACTTAAGGCATACACTAACTTGCAGTAGCATTTAGTGTAGAGCGGCATATCTGTGTTGAACAGACTAAAGAAAGTGTTCTCTTTAACTGTTTCATCTGGTGCGGAGCACAGGAATCTGTGTCCTTTGGTGCACTCGTATTCCAGGCCGAAGAAGAGTCGGATATCGTTAATGACCCCTGGTGGTGGCAGTTAGTGTTACTATGCTATTGAGTTATGGAGTGATGGACATCGGTGATGTGATATCGGTGTTGGAGTTTACATAATAATAATAATTATTGGCGAGTTAATTATCGGTTAAATGTGAAAAATGTATGCAAATATAGATATATAAATAGTAATGTATATATCAATTTTAAGTTATACATAATATATAATTTTATTAGAATATGTATATATTAATTAAATACATACATACAAATACACACACACATATATATATATACACACACATGTATATACTACAGACCTCTTCTTTTCTTTTTCTTCTTATTGCCCAGAACTTTAAGTGCAAAGTCGTAATGAGGCAGGTACATCGCGTTCTTGGAGAAGTTTGTGAACTGTAGACCTGCACGTGACAGAGAGATGGTATAGGTGTAGGTCACTATTGTTATCCATGCTATTGTTATCACCATGCTATTGTTATCTCATTACCTAAGAAATGCATTATCAGCTGAGATCAGTAATCAGCTTCTGATTTATAAAATGATCAGAAATACCTCATCCCACATACACATACACACACACATGTCTCTTATCTCTGAGCTTAATACATAAGATCCACACATATGATGTATCAGGGTATCTTGTAAGGGCCGGCGAAATATATGCATATTTACATGGTGAAGATCAACAATTAAGTATGATAAATTCTGAAATAAATAATATAATTATGTTGTCTTATTAATTATATTTAGATCTATATATATATATATATATATATATATATATATATATATATATATATATATATATATATATATATATATATATATATATATATAGAATTATATGATAAGTATAAGATGAGAAGAATGAAACCTACAAAATAATAATTTTAATATAACATCTCCAGTAATTTTCGGTAACTTTGTTTACCTTTAGATCATAATTAATATAAATAAAGAGATATTTGTGTTGATTAAGTTCTGAAAGATTCACATAGATTTATTAAGTAGATCAAAAGTTATGGAACTTCAAAAGTTCAAAATTAAGTTTAAAGTAAGAGCATTTTTAAACAAAATTATAAATATTTTACTATGATTTTAATTGTTTAGTTGTATATGTTTTTATTTATAAATTCTTATATATGAGACTTATTGTTTAAATTATGTATCAAGTCATATATCATTTTAAAGATAATATATTTGCATTGAATTTCATATAATATCATTTTAATAACAAATATATTTATTTCAAAAATACTAAGTTTCACCGCCCTTCAGACCTCGTATTTACACCGATCAATAGGACTTAAGTTGTATAGCCTGATGTGGTGGCAGATATCACTGGCTTCAACTTATTTCTTTCAAACTATTATACTTTGCTTTGATTAACTTACACGATTTGTAAACCTCATAAAATTAACAATTGTAAGCAGCTGATATCCGGCTATAACAATGGTTGATGTGAACACAGCTCTATTCACTAGATATTACTAGGGGGCGCTGCAACAGGGGGTAATGATGGGGATATGTCCCCCCCCCACTTTAAAATCTAGGGTGACCTCCTATGTATTGGTCCCCCCTACATACACACCATAGTTCCAGCGCCCCTACCTATTACATAATAGTTATCGAACAATGATCTATTCACTAGCTATTACATAATATCTATGCTTACTAACCTTTGAACGGGTTGTACTCTTCGTATGACATGATCAACTGGAAACTATAGCTGATGTAGGAGCTCTGATCTGTGGGGCGGTAATGTAAGTGATGGTAATGGTAGTGGTGGTAGTGGTAGTGGTGGTAATGGTAGTGGTGGTAGTGGTAGTGATGGTATTGTTGATGATTGTAGACATTCGTATGTGGTGACACACATACACATGGGTGTGTGGGTATGTGTGAAGGACAGCTAGTGTGAAGGACAGCAAATAAATAGAGCCCTTGGTAATACATAAAATAACTAAAAACTGAAAAATAAAATATTCTATTAAAATTTATATTTACGATTTATCTTACGATATTCATAAAAATCATATAAATTAATTATTATTAACTAATATATATATATATATATATAGTATGATAAATGTAAATGAATATAATAAATAGTATGTGTATCGTTGATATATAGGCTTTAGTAAGTGTCTAGCTTTAGTAATAGCTAGTATCAATGCAGAACATCTTAGTTTGTGAATCAATACTGAATAGTTTATAATTGCAAAAATATACATTAAGAATCACTGTTAAATATTCTATAATTCTAAATAAAATAATTACTTTATTTAGAAATATAGAATTCCTTGAAGGGCTGTTGTAACTATCAAAGTGTATTTGAAATAATAAATATAATTTGTTATCTTTAAAATGATGTATACATAAATGTGTATTTTACATAGATCGGTATTGCTATATCTCACCAATACAAAGTTATTCAACAGACATAAGTTACCTAAATAGAGTCACCATGCCTGAAGAGAAATCACGTGACAACCAATCTATGTAAACTATAAATCTATGATGACATGTCACAACTAAAAGTGGCTGACCTATGCATGCTAATCATTATACAAAAGGTGGCAAATGATTCATTCAATTTCTAAAATGTGATCATAATAATATGGATTTATATTATCTCATTTTATCTATTATATAATCATTTATATTAATATTATAATTATAATATACATATTTACTAATAGCCATAATATTGTTAATTCGTAATATTTAATCATGTATATTGTGTATGTATAGAACAGTAGTATGGTTGATATTATTATTATGTATTACCCAGAAAATCAAGTAAATCTTAAGAAAATATCTCAATAATTGTTATACATTTTTTTTAGAGTCAATGACTTTTGAACCCATTGATGTATCTATATAAAATGTAGGTATATATATATATATTATATATATATATATATATATATATATATATATATATATATCAGTGTTCATTCTAGGTTTCAGGGCAACTACCAAAAAAAAATTATTATAGGGCATTTAAATATATTTTACTAAGTGAAATTTAGGATGACATATATGGCTAATTTCGCCATCTATTTATAAATTCATTTATGATAAATGATATATTAGATGGATACTTATACCCTGAGGCAATTTAAACCTGTAACAATTGTTACTTACAAAAGCTACTTAGGAGACTTTTTGAATTAGAGATGTAAATAAATAGCAAATAACTATTCGATTCGATTACTTATTATTCGTTTACAATTAAATGATTTACATATTGTAATTCTAATACATTGATATCAAATAATTCTTTTTATATTCAATCTCTCAACATTTGATTCATGAGATATTCAGATATTAAAAATTTGAAATTCTAGCATTTATAATATTGAAAATTATGTTGTCGAGATCTTATAATATTGAAAATTATGTTGTCGAGATCTTATAATATTGAAAATTATGTTGTCGAGATCTTATAATATTGAAAATGATGTTGTCGATATGTTATAATATTGAAAATTAGGTAGTCGAGATCTTATAATATTGAAAATTATGTTGTTGAGATATTATAATATTAAAAATTATGTTGTCAATATGTTATAATATTGGAAATTAGATGGTTGATATGTTATATTGAAAATTAGGTAGTCGAGAAGTTATATTTTTAAAATTAGATGTTCGAGTAGTTTGATATATAAGTAATTTGGTTCTCGATAAGTTATAATATTATGATTATTGTAATATCATATATATTATTATATATTTATTATAATAATGTAATAGTACTCTATCAAACTTATATATATATATACACTTATTTTGATATATAAATGTATTGGTAATATTACTAATCAATCGAATAGTATATTTATAATTTAAACTTTCATATTATTATAATGATTATTATAAGCATAATGATATATTTCGCGAGAAACACCTGTATACTATTATGTTAAGTATAAGGATTAGTTATTTGCTTGGAAATGTATTTATAGGAATATATAAATAAATAAGTTTCTATATAATACAAATTATAAGATACTAAATATATAATATATATAGTAATTATTTTCAATAATTATATATTATATATATACAATTAACGATATATAATATATCATACTTATAAATACTTAAAAATACTTATAGGTAGATAAAAATATACAAAAATACCTATATCTATATTAATATTATTATATCATACTGGTACACATTATTATATATAATTTATATAAGATATTTTAATTTCATAATATACAAAATTAATTAGAATGTATATTATTATTGTATTGATTATTAAAATGTAATAATTTGTTTGCACATTTTTGTTAATATCTTTTGTTTAAATACAAATTAAAAAAAACATAATATGAATTGTATTATATAATTTAATAAGCTTTCCAGTGATACCAATTTTATCATAATAAAATCAATATAAAATATGTCATGCTCATGTATCAACATGCAGTACGTACTCCATACATTGTACGGCATACAATGGTTGATTTTAAATTCAATATATATAATAACTAATAAGTAGTATAATACATGATATATTTTAAACATTATATATTATATATAAGAATAATAATTATGATAAGTATGATAATTAATATATAATATGATATTATTAAATATTAATGTAATAATACAAATAATAATTTTAAATTTAATAATTAGATTATAATACATTTAAAAAGTATACAGTTTAATTATTATGAATATAAAAAACAGTGAACTTATTAATAATATTGGTGATTAAATGTTTCATTATTTTTATATTTTCATGGTTTTTAATATCTCTAATATCACTTTAATATTAGGTTTTAAAATAGGATTTTGAATAAATATATAAAAATTACAAATTTTAAATAAAACAATCATGTGATTTATATATATTGGGAGAAAAGAATTGGAATAAAAATAATTATTAAATTAATTTTCATATATTATTATAAATATAAATTGGTAGCAAATTCACTACCCAATATTTAAAGTTTGCTACCCAATTTTCATTTTGGGTAGTGAATTTGTTACCCAATCTAAAAATAGATTATTCTAAATATAGATCAAGCAGTTTATTATCATATTTCATATTTAATTTGTATTTGAATCTAAATTGTTTGTTTATATAAAATATCAAACAGATATAACAAAGGGCAAATAGTATATATTCGCCATTATTTGAAAAATAATAAATTTATCCTAATGTTATGACAGAAGTTATTCATATTCTCCATTATTTTAATACTTAAATAATAATAGAATAATAATAATACATTTAATCGCCATTTTATAAATATTTATTGAAAATCTGCCATTTATTAAATACAAATTCTTCATTATTTTAATACTTAAATAATAATACATTTAATCGCCATTTTACAAATATTATTAAAAATCTGCCATTTATTAAATAATAAATTCTTCATTATTTTAATACTTAATAATAATATAATAATAACACATTTAATCGTCATTTTATAAATATTCATTGGAAAACTGACATTTAATAAATAATATATTCCTTTAATTATAGATATAACACATTTAATTAATGATATTACAAGTATATTAATAATAACTTAATAATTAAACTTGATCCATATAATTATATATTTAGGGCAGCTACCCACAAAATTAGGGCACTTCCCAATTTGGGTAGCTGGGTAGCTCTAGAATGAACACTGATATATATATATATATAAATATATAAACTATATATATATTTTTTGTAAAGTAAATGAACTCTATACTATATAAGTCAATAGATATAATTTATTTTAAATCATGCAAAATAAATAAATTTTATTATTTTTCAGATACAAATTCATAAGTCAACTTTTATTTGTCTTGTAATTTTATAAACTACCTGCACATATATATGTTCTACATAGTCAACAAAATAAATGACGATACCTCTCAAAAGTTATCATATATTTGGTATACCCATTGTTTCTCTATCTAAATTCACTAACTACTTATTCTTACATTCTGAGAAGGTTACGCTATCCCTTGTATGTTATATGGAGAAGTTATAGATTTAAATAGGCATTGGGACTGGGTTGTATACAAATATAGACCTAAGTTACCTAGTAGACAGGTTACGTACTAGGACATAGACCAGGCAGTTAATCATCGTTAAGTACACTGAAATAGACATCAGCTAGCACATCAAACTAACACAATATCGTTAACAATAGAGTACGTATATCTCGTGAACTTGACACTGATACCGGTAGCGCCACCACCTACACTAACCGTTGATCTGTAGCCTATCGTTATCGTAATCATCGGTCTTCTCACCAGGTGGTGACACCGTGTCTCTTCCCTTATCACCAGCCTCCTCCTCCTCCTCATCCCTCTCCCTCTCCTCCTCCTCATCCTCTTCATCGTAGCTACTAGTAGAGACGTCAGTGTACGCTTCACTATCGCTGTGACTATCGGAGGCTGAGGTACGTCTCCGGTGATCCATGACCGCAGCTCTACGTCTGTGTTGACTGCGTCTGTACTGACCACTACTAGGGGGTGTGGGGCGGTGACGTAGGGAGGCGGGGGTGGCGAGGGTGTCGGTGGTAGGGGATAGGTCGGCGTCGGATTGTTGTTTCTGCAGGTGGATGTGATGGAGGTAATGTTGACGGTGGTGGTAGTGGTAGTGGTGGATGTGGTTATAGTCATGGTGATATTTGGGGGTAATGGTGAGTGATAATAAGGGTAAGTGGGTATTTAATTAATACAGCATTAATGGAGGTGGATAACATTTAGAATATAACACATTTAGCCTTTTATTCAAGTTATAATGTTCAAGTTATATATCCTACATCATATTTGGATGAGATGTCGAAGGTTCAATTTGACATATAATATTCTACTTTTTTAGTAATCTAATTAATAATTTATATATTAAATAATAAGGGTGTTTGAAATTATTGATCATGTTTGCCTACCTGTAATTTCTTACAACATTTTCCATTCATATATTCATAGAAGTCGTAGTTTGCTTCCTATATTAATAATATATATTAAGTATAATATAATACAATTCTATTAGTACTACTACTACTACTACTACTACTACTACTACTACTACTACTACTACTACTACTACTACTACTACTACTACTACTACTACTACTACTACTACTAGCGCCACCACTACTACTACTACTAGCGCCACCACTACTACTACTAGCGCCACCACTACTACTACTAGCGCCACCACTACTACTACTAGCGCCACCACCACTAACCCTAATAGTGAAAGGTTCATACCTGGTCCTCTGAGACTGACCACAGTTACATGTACTAACGACTGAAGCATTGAAGAAGTGCGACTCATTTTTGTGTCTCTGTAGAAAATAGCATTGAAATTAGAAACTTTAACGGTATATATATATTAAATATCAATTTCAATTTATTTATATTAAATATTTAAATTATATATCGTATACTCTCGGGAAATAGTTTTAATTAACAACGATGATATCATTTTTATTTATAATTTAAAAACGAGTATATACTCAAATAATAGGTGGCGATACTTGTAGAGCATGTTATTATGTAATGGGTTGTAAATGTATTGTATTTATGTGAATGAATGCCTATATAATCATGTCGTGTCTGTTCTCTACAATTAGATAAACAAGATTATGTTCTTCACTAAAGAGTGGCAGATAACACATTATCTAAACATGCCATAGCTATCATCATTGCTATCATCATAGCCATAACCATAGCTGATCATACAGAATATGAACTAGGAGCATTTCAAATAATACATTATATATCGTATTAATTATATGAATATTATGTTAAAGATATTTTATTTATTTATTTATTAATATATTATATTTCATTTTCCGTTATATCTCAATACATTATTTTACCATATTTACAGAATATCTTAAATATACAAAAATAGCAAAATATGTAATAAATTTAATATAAACAATAGATGCATTTTTTCTCAATAACATGACATATAACTAAGACAGTACACGTAATAAGTTTGCAGTTAACCTATTATCAACATACATATGTGTTCAGCGGTAGGGCCAGCTATTAACATGTAACTAATATAATCTAATATAATAATATATGTAATAATAATAATTTATAAATGCGATACATTTTTGAAAATAATTTTAATATTATTATTAAGTTAAATTAAATTATTTTCTTTTAAAATGTGAGTAAAAATAAGGAAAATATTTTATTAACTGAAATAATATTTGTTATTTAAAATAAAATGATAATTCTATGTAGTAGATTAGTACACTTTTAAAGTATTTGTATTATACATATTGTTACCCTACTCCTCACTTCCCTACTAAAACATACACGCGCCCTATCAGTAATGGACAATGTCTACCTAACCTGCAGAGAGCAATGTCTACCTAACCTGCAGAGAGCAATGTCTACCTAACCTGAAGTACGTAATGTCTACCTAACCTGCAGAGAGCAATGTCTACCTAACCTGCAGAGAACAATGTCTACCTAACCTGCAGAGAGCAATGTCTACCTAACCCGCAGTACGTAATGTCTACCTAACCCGCAGTACGTAATGTCTACCTAACCTGAAGTACGTAATGTCTACCTAACCTGCAGAGAGCAATGTCTACCTAACCTGCAGAGAGCAATGTCTACCTAACCTGCAGAGAATAATGTCTACCTAACCTGCGAAAGCAATGTCTACCTAACCTGCAGAGAGCAATGTCTACCTAACCTGCAGTACGTAATGTCTACCTAACCAGCAGAGAGCAATGTCTACCTAACCTGCAGAGAACAATGTCTACCTAACCAGCAGAGAACAATGTCTACCTAACCTGCAGAGAGCAATGTCTACCTAACCTGAAGTACGTAATGTCTACCTAACCTGCAGAGAGCAATGTCTACCTAACCTGCAGAGAACAATGTCTACCTAACCAGCAGAGAACAATGTCTACCTAACCCGCAGAGAGCAATGTCTACCTAACCTGAAGTACGTAATGTCTACCTAACCTGCAGAGAGCAATGTCTACCTAACCTGCAGAGAACAATGTCTACCTAACCTGCAGAGAGCAATGTCTACCTAACCCGCAGTACGTAATGTCTACCTAACCTGAAGTACGTAATGTCTACCTAACCAGCAGAAAGCAATGTCTACCTAACCAGCAGTACGTAATGTCTACCTAACCTGCAGAGAGCAATGTCTACCTAACCCGCAGTACGTAATGTCTACCTAACCTGCAGAGAGCAATGTCTACCTAACCTGCAGTACGTAATGTCTACCTAACCAGCAGAGAGCAATGTCTACCTAACCTGCAGTACGTAATGTCTACCTAACCAGCAGAGAGCAATGTCTCCCTAACCTGCAGAAAGCAATGTCTACCTAACCTGCAGAGAGCAATGTCTACCTAACCTGCAGTACGTAATGTCTACCTAACCTGCAGAGAGCAATGTCTACCTAACCTGCAGTACGTAATGTCTACCTAACCAGCAGAGAGCAATGTCTACCTAACCTGCAGAAAGCAATGTCTACCTAACCTAACCTGCAGAAAGCAATGTCTACCTAACCTGCAGAGAGCAATGTCTACCTAACCTGCAGTACGTAATGTCTACCTAACCTGCAGAGAGCAATGTCTACCTAACCTGAAGTACGTAATGTCTACCTAACCAGCAGAGAGCAATGTCTACCTAACCTGTAGAAAGAAATGTCTACCTAACCTGCAGAGAGCAATGTCTACCTAACCTGAAGTACGTAATGTCTACCTAACCAGCAGAGAGCAATGTCTACCTAACCTGTAGAAAGAAATGTCTACCTAACCTGCAGAGAGCAATGTCTACCTAACCTGAAGTACGTAATGTCTACCTAACCAGCAGAGAGCAATGTCTACCTAACCTGCAGAGAGCAATGTCTACCTAACCTGAAGTACGTAATGTCTACCTAACCTGCAGAGAGCAATGTCTACCTAACCTGCAGAGAGCAATGTATACCTAACCTGCAGAGAACAATGTCTACCTAACCTGCAGAGAGCAATGTCTACCTAACCTGCAGTACGTAATGTCTACCTAACCTGCAGAGAGCAATGTCTACCTAACCTGAAGTACGTAATGTCTACCTAACCTGCAGAGAGCAATGTCTACCTAACCTGCAGAGAGCAATGTCTACCGAATATAGACAGGACAGCACAGCTAGCGTGGTGACTCCAGAAAGAAGCGCAGTTCTCCTCTAGTTCACGCAGGTATTCTCCACACGGGAAGTTTACCATGTAGGAGTAGGCATTCAGTGCTACCTTTAACTGGGGTAGAGGGGTAGGTTATGGGGTAGAGTGGTAGAGTATGGGGTAGAGTGGTAGATTATGGGGTGGAGTGATAGATTATGGGGTATAGGGGTAGATTATGGGGTGGAGTGATAGATTATGGGGTATAGGGGTAGATTATGGGGTATAGTGGTAGATTATGGGGTAAGGCAGTTAGTCGGTAAGGAATGTAGTTCTTCTATTAACAAATATAAATATAATACATAATTTAAACTATTAATTAAAATAATGTTTTTAGAGTTTTATTGATTCACCGAGTATGTCAAATAGTAACTTATATTAAAACGCATGGAATAATAAAATATTAATTTATTGTTTTACTCTTCCTTCAGGCCAGATTTATGTGTATTCCTTATATGTGAATGATTTCGTAAAGAACAACAACTATATATAATATAATCAATATTTATGTGTAGGTATATTCAATATACTATATTGATTATTTTTCGAAAAATATTAATTATTCAATATAAGTTATAATTCTATATTTTCGACAAATTTCAATAACATTTATTTAAATGATTATTAATATTAATGAGAATTTTCATGTACATTAATAAAGCAAAAGTTGAAAGCCATAGAATCTTCATGAATAAAAATAATTTTAATGCAATCACTTAAATAACAGTGATACTTTTAATACTCGGATTAATAGAACATTTATATCCATTATTTATATATATAATAATAATTATTATTTATTAGAAGAAAATGTTGTCTCTATTTTCTTTTAATTGATTATATTATACTAATAAGATATAGTATTTACTATTGCAGTCACCCACGTATAGTAAACAACATATCAGGTGTAATGTTACACTACTATCTCTATATCTCTGTCTCTCTATCTCTGTAACAACCTTGTTCTCGTGAGTTATAAGATCGTAATGTTGTGGCAGGTCTGTTTTGTAGACGTGAAGGGCTTTAGTCAGCGCGTGTTTACTTCGTCTAGTGTAGGGTAAACGAGGAATTATACTACATCATAATATTGTAATCATAATTCATGCCGGAACTAATGCAAGAAGAGTAGTGTAATCGTTATTGAATGAATAATGAATGAATAATGAATAATGAATATACTTTATTTAATAACATCATGTATTAAAATATCACGTGTTCAATAAGTTACAGTAGATCAAATTGAAATACTAAAACAGCTGTGATGAACTGTGACACCTACCTATCAACATAACTATTAAGCATGTATGCACAGATGTATACAGATAGTACATGATTATACTTGTGAATATATAGTGAGGCATTGTACTTTAGAACACCATATATATATATATAATAACAATGGATAATAACAATGATTTTATTGAACATATAATATTGAATGAAATAGTATTAGGGGTTTTAAATCGTTACAAAAATCATCATCAAATGAAAATTTGAAAAAGTTTCTATATTTTGGAGTGAAATATTTTCAGAATCGATTGGCGGATTCTGTTCTGAATAGAAACTTCATGCTGTTACTAACTTAGCGAAGAATTGTTTAGTGAACATCGGCCCAGTTTTCAGATGCCTCGTATTCACCAGGTCCACCACGATGTAGTCGTAGATTGCGTTGTTCACGGATATCCATTGTTTTAGAGTTACACCCTGCGAGAGGTTGGTGTTAGGGTTACTAGTGCCCCGGGGGTTATAGTAGATGTGTTATTAATGTTGATACTAGTGGTGTTAGTAGGAGTTTACTGTGGGTGTTCCGTGGGGGTAATATAGGACTAGGCAGATGGGGCCCGTCAGACCCACACCACTTTACGCACGTGATATATACTTGTCATTTATAAAAAATAACACTAAAAATGTAGCATAATATTTTTATTTTAATTGTGATCATTTGTTATACATTTATTTGCGAGTGGATATTATTAAATGATATTATTAACAATTTATTATTTGTTATTATGGGTGATACTAGGGGTGTTAGTAGGCGTTTACTATGGGTGATACTAGGGGTATTAGTAGGCGTTTACTATGGGTGATCCATAGGGGTATTAATGGCGTTTACTATGGGTGATACTAGGGGTGTTAGTAGGTGTTTACTATGGGTGATACTAGGGGTGTTAGTAGGTGTTTACTATGGGTGATACTAGGGGGTGATAATATAGAGTGTTTTAACTAGAGTTATGGTTGATTGATAATTTATTTAAGAAAATATATAATCGAAAGTATTAAGGGATACCGTCACACGCACGCAATGTGTTGAATTCACAAATATTTAAAAAAAATGTATTTATTTTTTGTTCCATAATATTAATAATGATAATGTTTTTTAATATGTGTACAAATTTAGCCATGAATTCAATCTAGAAATAGCATAAAAAGTAGTTTTTTGACCATACTATTCAAAAATAAAAGTACTAATATTGTATTTATTATTTATTATAACTTATATATTACCGATTTATATGAAATAAAAATGAGATTGTTTACATTGAATTATTCTATATCATTGCACACATAAATGCTATATCATGTGACCATACTGGCCAATTAGAGAGTAGACAGGTGACTCTATATTTGTTTACATTGAAAACTCTGTTATTTGCATTTTGCTAAATTTTCATTATGGTTTATGATTTTGATTTCATTATTACTTTTACTATATTACTTACTTTATTTGAATATTATATATATTGTATTCACACACATATATATTATATTTTAATATTAGTTATTTGTATTCATATTATTTATTTGTATTCATATTATTCATTTTAGTTATATATATTTTAGTTTTATATTTATTTTATTTTGTTTACATTAATATTTATACTTTTATATCATTTATACTATATATTATATATAATTATATATAATTATATATATTATACATATATTATTCATAATATAAATTATTATTATTCAATTAGTTATTCTTATTTTATAGTTGTTTTCAATTACATTTATATATTTTTAAAATAAAATCAATAGCTATTTTATGCTGTGTAACTTCAAAGGGAATTTACTCGGAATAAATTAATTCGCGATAGGTATGTGTGTATAAATGTAGAGAACTCAAAAACTATTATATGTATCATACTAATTTTTGTAGCATTGTATAAAAAACAAATATATACACAATCCTATAGAACATATAATTCAATATTGTTAAATATATAATTGAAAAAATATCAATTTCTATAGAATTTAAATATTAAAAAATATAAAGTTTTTTATGTATATATTTATATATGAATTATACACACTATGAAAAAGTTTATTCTATAGGATTGTGCATGTGAATGTATTTAATATAATGAAAAAAAAACTAGCTCAATTGATTGAATTGAATGCGCTGTGCCTAACTTTATATAGACCCATTATTTGCTATCTTAATACATTGTGCTTGTGGCAGTATGCCCTTAAGTAGGAATATTTTCTAACTGTAGAATACTTTATTGAAATAAAAAAGATAAAGAAATTAAAAAATGAGAGAAATTAAAACGTTTTACAGTTACCATAAAAATAAACATAAATATCACTATATGGTACTACGGTTATTACTAGGGTTGTTACTAGGGGTGTTATAGGGTTGTTACTAGGGGTGTTACTAGGGGTGTTACTAGGGGTGTTATAGGGGTGTTATTAGGGGTGTTACTAGGGGTGTTACTAGGGGTGTTACTAGGGTTGTTACTAGGGGTGTTACTAGGGGTGTTACTAGGGGTGTTATAGGGTTGTTACTAGGGGTGTTACTAGGGGTGTTACTAGGGGTGTTATAGTGGTGTGTGAGTATGTGTGTGGGTATGTGTGGGTATGTTTAATGTAACTATACGGGCTTAGAGGACTGTGTAGGACATGTGCAAGGGAGTTAATGCATATATACAACAATGCACATCAGGCTTTAACATGCTGGGGGACGTGAAGGCTATGTCCTACCTCGTAATCATTGCTACCTCCTCCTCCTGCTGCACCTCTACCACCACCATCACCATCACCTCCATCATCATCACCGTAACGGTCCTTAGCATCGTCCGCAGCCCTGAATCCGTTACCTACTGCAGCTTGTACACTGACACTCAGGAAGTCTTGGAAACTCTCTATCGATGGGGGGTATGGGGGTCAAGCGGGGGAGGGGGGGTTAAGCGGGAGGGGTGGGGGGTTAAGCCTCACCATTGAAGTAGGGTGAGGAGGGAGAGAGAGAGGGCGTATTATGAGATGAGAACTTATTAAATATGACTTACACAGAATAACGGATATATTTGTTATATATCCTATATTTGTTTACATATTAAAACCTTTAGCTTAATACAGATTTACGTTATAAATATCACATTTGTGAGAATTAACAACAAAGTAATATGTGCCGTTCATGTCTGAATTACACGATTGAACATAGGTGTTATAGTTTTCCTTAGAATAGTCTGTGATGTTACTAGTGTCATCATATTATTTATGTTGCATTCCATAATGTAATTCAATGAAATAATGATTACAATACTTAAGACACTATATTATATATTTATTTATAATACTATATAAAAGAGTATATCAATATAATGTAAATATAGATAATACTACTATCTATTTATCACGTATACATTCTATTAATAAATATTATATTAATATGTTATGATAATTAAAACATGAATATTTTAAATTCTAATGATATGAAGTCTAGTTAATTATAGATAACAAAATGCTATGTACTAAAGATCAAAGTTGAATATTAATGAACCTGCTTCATTTGGGTAATAGATTAGATTTCTGTCACTAGGAATACAGCATAGCAAATCTTCACTGATGGGAGGGTGGTAATAATTATCATTAGTGTGGGGGTGATAATAATGATGATGATGATGATGATGGTGATGGTGATGATGATGATAATGATGATGATGATGATGATGATGATGATGATGGTGATGATGGTGATGATGGTGATGATGATGATAATGATAATGATGATAACAAACATAGCATTAATAGTTAGTCTGTCTAGACAACACACACACACACACACACACACGGGCACACACACATACCCTATACTAATCTTCCTAAATACATTAGAGACTCTATTAAACTTAAAGAAATAACTAAATTAAGATCATCAAATAGTACCCTCCTGAAACATAACCCATCGACTAACTACTCATCATTATGGAATAAACTCCCCAAAACTATTACTAATGAGAAACTATCAACTACATTTAAAACAAAACTACACAGACACTTACTTGAACTTAACTAACTTTATTTACTAAATGTACATACTGACTAACTTTATTACTAACTTACTATCCACCCACACCTTACTTTACTGCATTTATTATAATTTATTTAAATTATGGATGTCGCCATAACATTAATATTATATTATATATATATACGATTATGTACTGAGAAATTCACTAAAGGATATTGAGAATCTTGGACTGATAATCACAGAACACAAAAGTAGAAGATATCCGGCAACACGCGTAACAGATATAGAATATGCTGATGATATTGCTATTACGACAAACTCTACCGAAGAGGCAAACACGATTCTACATCAAATAGAAGAAATTTCCAAAGATATAGGTCTATGTATTAATGTCAGTAAAACGGAATATATGTCCTTAAATCAAGATTCGTCTGTGAGTATGAGTATGAAAAGTTTAAATGGAGAAGCAATCAAGAATGTATTAGATTTTAAATACCTCGGTAGTTATATTGCCTCCACTGATAATGACGTTAGCATCCGAATAGGCAAAGCATGGGCTGTACTGAATAACCTTAATAAAATATGGACATCAAATCTGTCAATAAGACTCAAAAGAAACTTTTTCAGAGCCACAGTTGAATCTGTATTGGTATATGGAACTATAACCTGGACCCTGACAATAGCCTTGGAGAAAAAAATAAATGGATCTTACACCAGAATGTTACGGGCAGCGCTAAATATTTCATGGAGAGACCATATGTCCAATAAAGACCTATATGGTAAAATACCAAAGATTACAGACACAATACGCGAACAAAGGCTACGCTTCTCAGGCCATTGCTGGAGAAGTAAAAACGAGGTTGTTAGCGATGTGCTGCTATGGATACCCATACATGGACGAAGATCTCGAGGACGCCCCGCCAAAACCTTCGTAGATCAGCTAATGGAAGACACAAGCTGCAACTACGAAGAGCTACCAAACGCAATGATGAATCGAGAGGAATGGAGAGTACGTGTCAATCAATGCCGAGCAAGCTCGACCTGGTAAGGTAAGGTAATATATATATCACATCCGAATTTTTTTTAAATTGGATTTTTGTGAATAAATCAATTGACTACTACTACTACTACTACTACTACACACACATACACACACGCATACACACACGGGGGCACACATACACACACACACACACACACGGGCACACAATCATAACAGGGGGGGCACAGTGACGACCTCTGACCTTGTAGACATTAGATTAGCTAGCTTCAACAGGCGGTAGATCAAGTTAGGGTATTCACCCTCTTTCTGCATGGGGGGGGTGTGTGTCATACATGTTATACAGCAGTATTAACACCACTAGATAGGGGTTATTAGGTGTAGGTTAAGGTTAGGGTATTCACCCTCTTTCTGCATAGGGGGGGTGTCATACAAGTTATACAGCAGTATTAACAACAGAAGTAGGTGTCATTAGATGTAGGTTAGGTATGAAGCTGAATAACTAACACTTTCTTAACTTTGGATAAATAGAATATATGTACACTATATAATTACAGGAAAATAATGGAATTAAATGATGGCAGTGGAGGTAGTTATGGTAGTGGTAGTAGTGGTAGTAGTTGTGGTGTTAGTGGTAGTAGTGGTGGTAGTGGTAATAGTAGTAGTAGTAGTAGTAGTAGTAGTAGTAGTAGTAGTAGTAGTAGTAGTAGTAGTAGTAGTAGTAGTAGTAGTAGTAGTAGTAGTAGTAGTAGTAGTAGTAGTAGTAGTAGTAGTAGTAGTAGTAGTAGTAGTAGTAGTAGTAGTAGTAGTAGTAGTAGTAGTAGTAGTAGTAGTAGTAGTAGTAGTAGTAGTAGTAGTAGTAGTAGTAGTAGTAGTAGTAGTAGTAGTAGTAGTAGTAGTAGTAGTAGTAGTAGTAGTAGTAGTAGTAGTAGTAGTAGTAGTAGTAGTAGTAGTAGTAGTATTAGTAGTAGTAGTAGTAGTAGTAGTAGTAGTAGTAGTAGTAGTAGTAGTAGTAGTAGTAGTAGTAGTAGTAGTAGTAGTAGTAGTAGTAGTAGTAGTAGTAGTAGTAGTAGTAGTAGTAGTAGTAGTAGTAGTAGTAGTAGTAGTAGTAGTAGTAGTAGTAGTAGTAGTAGTAGTAGTAGTAGTAGTAGTAGTAGTAGTAGTAGTAGTAGTAGTAGTAGTAGTAGTAGTAGTAGTAGTAGTAGTAGTAGTAGTAGTAGTAGTAGTAGTAGTAGTAGTAGTAGTAGTAGTAGTAGTAGTAGTAGTAGTAGTAGTAGTAGTAGTAGTAGTAGTAGTAGTAGTAGTAGTAGTAGTAGTAGTAGTAGTAATGATATCAATGGTACAACTGATGGCTGGTGTACCTTAGACTTAGAGAAGTTGCCATGAGCGTAGAACAGCAGTCGAGGTGTGCAGTGTCGACCATTTCTACGCCACGCCGAAGGGATGTTGTGTTCCTTGAGCAGCTTACAGAGGCTCGAGTTAATACGAAGCCTGTTTGAGACGTAGGTGTAGTGCATCACAATAATATTACAATAATATCACAATAATATCACAATATGATAAATATGATACTAAACATGGATAATAGGTAATAAACAAAAATTAAATAATATTTAATATTTAATATTATAAATATGTTAACGTCAGCTTGCACCCTTAAGAAAGTAGGATAATATACGTAAATTACTTGATATTAACGCAACTTAAATTTGAATATTAAATATTAATATTGATATCATACATTATCGTATGGTCACATAAGTCGACATGACAACTTAAGCAAAACAATAATGCAAGGATATGTTGAAGGAAAGAGGAATAGAGGTCGCCCAAAGAGAAACTGGATGAACGACCTTACCGAATATACACATCTGTCCTTAGGTAATTTATTAGAAAAACCATGGATTCGAGATGAATGGAAAAAGTTGTGTTACGGAAGAAGAAATGTGCTCCCCCTACGATGTTCGACGTCACATGACTAAGTAAGTAAGTACATTATCGTATAACAATAACTAATGCATTATGAAATATGAACTTAGTTAAAGTTTTCATTTATAACCATTTGGCTCTAATGTCCCTTCGAAGCCGGTCTCATGTTAAGGCATCCATGGTTTTAAGAAAAGCCGATAATTTACTTATACACAATTATATATGATCACTTTAAAATATTATTTTAAGACATATTTTAATGGTCCGGACGAGGCTCGAACCCGCGTCCTACTGCTTGTGTATCTGACGCCTTAGCCAACTGAGCTTCACATGCAGTTAAATATATATATATAATGCTTATTATATTATTAATTGTTCAACTGATCTACCCAAACAGTACTTAATACATAACACAAACCTGTTATTCTCAATAGCCTGTAGCTTCTCCAGCAATGAAAGGTCGAATTCCTTTATGTCGCTGTAATTCTATAGGAATAGTTACATCAAATGATTGATAGGGATATGTACCGCATAGGGTTATGGGGCTTATGTAATGCAGACTATATATGTAATAAATAGGGTTATAGGGTTATGTAATATAAACTATATGTATACAATTGTTATAGAGCTTATTTATAGACTAATGTTTTGTGGTTTCAATTGAAGATGTATTATATCAAGTATCTATATATATATATACATATATATGTTTAAGAGGGATTACTATGTTTATTTAGTATCATATAGATAATAATAACATATGAAGTATATACATACAATAGGTCTAACCAATACGATGTGGCAGGTAGAGAACAGGAATAGCAAGTTACGCAGGTATTCGTATTCAAACTCATCCCAACGATCTGAAAACTCCTAGTGGCAGTGTTGACGTCGTTGAATGTTATGTAACGTGGATATAAGAGTTAAAGCGCAAGTAGACCTTGTGAATATTCACAGTTGTCTAATACGTTTGATCTCTAAACACTGTGAATATTCACAATATCTGATACGTTTGATCTCTAAACACTGTGAATATTCACAGTTGTCTAATACGTTTGATCTCTAAACACTGTGAATATTCACAAATCCGCATGATTATTATCAACTATAGCCTTACCAAAGGAGACATTAATTCTCGTGTCATTATAACCGATACTAATGTGTATGCCTAATAATAAGCTGGATATCTACTAATCAATATTAATGTGATGTACTTCGGCCTCGTGGTATGTAAGTTCATTACCACAGTGGGAGTTGCCCGGTTTAAACTATCCTCACTTATACCATAACTCAAGTTTGTCACATTAACTCGATAACTAACACTAGAGGTCACTAGAGGTCACTTACAACAGGATTATGTAGAGCAATCGCTTTACAACTATTTCTAAAAGTTCACTTAAAATATTTATTGTTATGAACATGTTGAGTTTAATGGATAAGTGAATGATGCTACACTTGTACGATGATGACTCGTACGATGATGACTCGTACGATGATGTAAGGTGTAAGGTGTACGCTGTTGAATGTTACAACATATTCAATGTAATTAAATAGAATTCCGACCTAGAATATTTTAACACGAAACATATATATTATAATTAAATTAAATAGTTTCGATATAAGTTAATTTAATAACTATTTGTTATTAATTTGTGTAATTAATTTTGATAGTATTCATTATATTTACTAGGTTTTTCTAATTAAATTAGGATGTATATAAATGCGGATTTTTTATAGAAAAGAAAATATGTTTATTTGTATGTTATGACTTATAACTAAAATGTTAACCAATTAAAACAGCATACCATATCAACGGTCACTTATCATTAGATGTTAGATATATGACCTCGATGTTAAGGTGACATAAGGTAGTTAGGGGTTACGTGACCTCGTGTTTGATGTGATTGTTCAACAGGTCGTAGTGGTTGTACAGAGAGTTCAGTTGTAGGTATAACACGTTACCATTCTGGCAGCAACTGATCCAACACTGTTGGGGTGGGTGGGATAATCACTGTGTATAGTGGGGGGGGGGGGTGATCAACGATGTGTATAGTTAGGGGTGGGGTAGGGGGTGATCTACACTGCGATACAGTTACAACAATGATGTGATATTAGGAATAGCATACCTTTGATATTCACATAATAACTACTACGCTTAGTTGTATAGCTACAAATTTATTTATCAGCGATGACTAAACTTTATTAATTGTCATCATTTCTCTCTCTCTATATATAGAGTATGCACTATTGATAATATATATTATATTTAAACTGCGTTAAAATACAATAATAATAATAATAATAATAATAATAATATTCTAGTACTATAGGTATGTCTCCTCAATAATATATAATGCATAAATCTGAAAGTATAATAGTGTACATGTGTATGTTAACATTCCAGCAGCCAAATGTATTCATTAATTTACAATGAAGATTCAGAGAGTCTCACATTTAGAGTACAATATGATAGATATATATATATATATATATATATATATATATATATATATATATATATATGTATATATATATATATATATATATTGATTAAATATAATATGATTGAATTATAATATAATTGATTTATATATCAATATGTAATATATTGAAAAGTACTATAAGAATATATATATATATATATATATATATTTTAATCTATATTTTAGAATATGATAATGTATATCTACATGATAATTAATGCTTGGATAATGATCATATTGGCAATACTTAAATGTCATAATTAAGGGCATATGAACTGCCTACGTAGACCTTCAGCAGGTCAAGGTATGAGCCAAGACATACGGGTATTAGGATATCAGTTTAAACTCATTCCGGAACCATAAACAAACTATTTAAATAATAATAATAATCAATAATATATGATTAATATATTGATATAAATAACTAATATCAATTAATGTTAAGTGGATACGTATGTTAATTACTTACTGAAATATATCTTATATATCTTTATATTATAAAATACTATAGAATAATAAATTCATAATAGAACGATAATTTACAATGATTATATATAAATATACTAACGTTGTCCGATCCAATGAGTTTCTGTAAATTAAATGAAAAAATTAAAATAGAATATAAATGAAATGTAATACAATATATAAAAGACATATATTACTATTATAATTTGCTGATTCGCGTAATGAATGTAATGTAAGTAATAGTGTAACCTTGGAATAGAACTCTGTTCCCGCGATTTGGCAAATGAAATTCTCGCTGCGAGATTTGAACTTTCCGAAGATGCCCACCACACAGACGTAGTCATCGTCACGAGAGTGGCTGGAGGGGTGCGGGGGGGGTGTTAGGGGTGTTTAGTGCTTCGTAGTGGCTGGTAGGGGTGCGGGGGATGTTAGGGTTGTTTAGTGCTTCGTAGTGGCTGGAGGGGGTGCGGGGTGTGTTAGGGTTGTTTAACGCATCTTAGTGGCTGGTGGGGGTGCGGGGTGTGGGGGTGCGGGGTGTGGGGGTGTATTAGGGTTGTTTAGTGAATCATAACGCATCATAGTTGTTGGGGTGTAAGTGGGGGTATGTTAGAGGTATATAGTGAGGCGTAACCAATCATGTATGTATACATCATTGAAAGAGTGTATGTGGCCCACAACTTGTGGGTATAGGTGGGGGAGATATATAGTGAAACTTATAAGGCATCGTGTATTTATTCTCGATGTATATACTGTATTGATGTATGTATTCCAGAGTGGCTAGAGGAATAACACACGTATGTGATAATAACAGTGGTGAGCGTATGCTTTACATTCGTAAGGTTTCTACTTCGCAATATTGAAATGTGGACTTAGATGATGTCACTTAATAACTATTTCACATTTATATTAATAATATTTACATTATATATTATTTGAATACATTATATATATATATGATAATAAGGTGATAAGGTTTATTAGAACTTATCATAGGTATGGCCACCCCTCGTAGGTACATATAATAATATAGAACGAAAACAATAAATTAGATAAATAAATAAACAAAACGATAAAATAATATAATTTATAAATATAGTAATATTGTATGATTAAATAATTAAATATATTACATCGATGATATGTAAGATTTGAGATGTATAATAAAAGAGGGGTGTGAATGGATTGATCTAATAGAGGCAGGGAGGGAATTCCATAAGGATGGAACCATATACCTGAAGGCGCGTTTATGGTATTTCAGGTATGAGACACGAGGACAAATTAGGGAAATGTCAGAATTTGATCGTAAGAAAGTCAGTGGGCTTAGTGTTAGTAGGGAAGTCAAATAAGGAGGAGAAGTATAATATATTGATTTATGAGCGAGTGATAGAAGGTGTAGGAGGGAATGTTTTTGATGCACGAATTATACGATTTAAAGGGGATAGTGAAGTATTAGGGAGATGATATAGTAGTGACGAGCAGTAGTCGATACGAGAGAGGACGATGCATTTATGAGGAAAATTGTAAGAGGGCGGGTTAAGTCTTTTCTTATACGACGGATTTTGAAGAGGTGGTAGTTAGCTGATTTAGATATATTAGCTATATGGGAATTTAGGGATAGGTTAGCATCTAAAGTAATTCCAAGATTTATAACAGATGATGAAGGGATGATGGAGAGACCGTCGATGATAACAGGTGGAAAATAATGATAGTTAGATGGGATATTTAGGATTGCAGATTTTGAAGAGGTAAGTAGAAAGTTGTTAGATAGAAGCCATGATTTGTATATATATATATATCAGGGTTCGAAAAATATCTGATTTTTTTTATATAGATCATATTTTTTTGATTTAAATTGATTTATTTGATTTTTTACAAATAATATAATAAATAGATCTTTAATTACTTTAACTCCAGTACTAGAATTAGTTCTTTCAAAATATAGTAAAATCGAATCTTTTTTTCTACCAGACATATTAATATAATACTAGTATTATATAACTACTAAGCTAAAATCAGATTTAGGAATGACTACAAAAACTCAGTTTCTTATTTATCTAATACATAATACACATATTAAGTGCTGTTCACATGAGCAATCTATTCCAGCAATTTCGCAATGGAATTCTTAAGAATTCAAGTTTAAATCCCCTAGTGGTATCAATTTGAGGGTGTTCACATGAGCAATCTATATTGTCAGTAGAATACTTAAAAATACATACATTTTAAGAACTTATGAACTTAAGTTCATTATATAATTATAAAGTGGTAATATATATATATTCATAATTTAATAATTATATAAGGAATTATATATTATAATTATAATTATTAATTAATTATTAATTAAACGATTGTTAACGATTAAATAACATAATTGTAATCAATTAAAATCGTAAATGATTATAATTAGATTGACGCATATAAAGGTAAATTTGTATGCATTACTACTCGTCAATATACTTGTGCGTGCGTTTATTTACCAATTGCATAAATTGTCACAAAACTAGAATAAATTCAGATTAGAACATTTAGCAATAATCGCAGAAAAAACACAGACTTTTATATTTTGGCAATTCTTAAGAATTCCATTGCGAAATATCTGGAATAGATTGCTCATGTGAACAGCCCTTAATATGTATATTCAATTTACAATATTTCAATTATAAATTGAATTTTGAAATTGTATAATATAAAAGAAATTATACATTTTCCTTTGATTTTCCTGTTTATAAAACATAAAAACAAAGTATATAAAATAATTTTTTGGATTTTATATATAATTATATTTTTGCCAATAATGTCAATGATATATATATAATTCTTATTTATTTAACAATATATATTTTTCCTTTGATTTTTGTGAATCATAAATTATGATATATATATATCATATATATATATATATATATATAATTCTCATTTATTTAAATATTTATGATATAACATAGCCTCCTATAGGGATATAGGAGGCCATCGTGAATATAATTATTATAAAAATCATGATCTAATAATTATATAATATACTTTTAGAAATATTTATTTTAAATCAAAACAAATATTATTTTTTTATTATTTAAATCATTCGAACCCTGATATATATATATAGTAAGGTTATAATAAGGTTATAATAAGGTTATAGTATGTAGTTAATCAACAATGTTAGAATATATGACAAAATAGACTTATATTGAAAATAAAATCAATTATATTTCCATGAGATAGAAAATATTAACATGAATATATTAAAATTAACAGTTTTAAAACAAAAAAATTCACATATAACTGATATCATTTGATATGACGACCCTTATTTTATCTATATATGTTATGTTTATAATGATCCATTCCATAACGTATGATGGAACATCCCATATAATATCGAACTATATATCGGACAACTATTATATAATATGTTTACTGTCTCGCGATATATAGTTGGACGCACGCATTACGTGTGTCACGTACTGCGTGCAACCAGGAACCCGTGTTCCTGATAGGCTCACGTGATTACCTCGCCACGTGATGCGTTGAACTTGATTTACTTTTAAGTCACCCCTAAGCATTGCAACATGCACTGCCCTCTGTGTTCTCATAATAAACATGAACAATATCTAAACCAGCTTATTCATTGACATAACAACATCTTAACAAGATAACAATAACTATATATATTTGAGAGAAATGTAATTTTTTGTGATTATAAACTATTATTTTTTATCATTGTATTTGTCTATATTCTGATGTAATCTAATATGCCATTTAAAAGTTGCCAGTTAACATTTATATAATTTTCTAATTATGCTAAAATAAATTTAGTATAAAAAATTATAAAATAATGTAAATAAAATAACTCTATATTGTGATATAATATGATATAATATATATATATATATATATATATATATATATCAAATAAGTAATATTGTCATATTAAGATATTAAGATTAATTAATATGTTTTGTAACTAAATTTAGATCCATTTATAAATAAAATAAAATTGTAATTTAATATTGATAATTCTAAATTATAAATTATTAAGCTTAGATTTTTATAAATATTTAAATAATTTTATTTAAATATTTAAATTATATATTTAATTATAATTTAGTAGTTATAATATGTATGTAATTGTAATATTTATTATAATTTATAAAATAATAGATAAAATACTATATTTTTATAATATAATTTTATTAATTATAATTATAAAGTAATTATTAATATATTTGATGACTTTTAAAATATTTTCTTATAAGCTATTTATAATAAATTAAATTTATTAAATGATAAAATTATTGTAACATTACTAAAATATACTATATAATTTAATTGTAATTGTAATCCCATTTATTTGTAATACTTAATACGTATAAGTTTACTAATATTTAATATTATATAATATTATTATAGCATATAATAATTATATTATTATTATAATAATTATAATAATTATTATTATAATAATTAAGTATATTTAAAATTTAATAAACATTATCATAATGATTATGGTAAATATAATTCAATATAGATTTAGATTCTAAATATGTATTCTTAATAAAAATACCATAATATAAAATAAATTTAATTAGATATGATACGATATCATATTGAATGTGAAATAAAGAAAGATTTATAAAAAAAAATTATTTGTATATGATGATGATGATGATGATATTGAGTTTATTAGCACTAAAATAGGGTCATGTAGACCCCTTCGCTCGTGCGGGAAGAAAATAATAATAAAATAATAGTAATACGATAATAATTTGATAATAATATACAACGGAAAAACAATAATAAACAATATAAAGGACTATTATATACTACAGTCTGCATTGATATGGTGTAGTTGTATATACTACAGACTGCATTGATATAGTATAGTGTTATATAATAATAAGATAATAATAATACAATAACGATTTAATAATGATATAAATTTAATATAACACGGATACAAATAATAAGTTGGATGATTTAATGATTATGGGTAGAGAGAAAAGAAGAAGTAAGATTTATAAATCTTTTGTGGGATCTAATAGAACGAATGGTAGGAGGGAGGGAATTCCATAGAGTTGGACCGGAATTTTTAAAAGCTCTAGAATTTAGGGAAGTTTTACTAGAGTTCTGGGAGATAAGTAGAGGAGCATTTTGGTAACGAAGAGAAGATAATATAGTACGTTTTTTAATTAGATCAGAGATATAGCTAGGGGTAAAAGAATATATTGATTTATGGATTATAGATAGTATACGTAGTTTACACCTGAGGGAGAATGGTAGCCACATACGAGATGATTGATGAGATGTTGTAGTAGAGTGATCCAGTCGAGTTAAACAGTAAGTAGTACGTATTGAGGAACGGATAATCCGATTAAGTGGAGCAGTAGCTTTAGCAGGAAGTAAATTCAGTAGGGAAGAACAGTAGTCAATACGTGAAAGTACAAGAGCATTAATTAGAGTTTTAGTAAGGTTTCTGGAAAGTGATGTCCGTATTTTTTTAATTCTGAAGAGATGAAAGTTGGATGATTTTGTAATGGATGATATGTGATTCTTAAATGATAATTTGTCATCAAATACTAATCCTAGGTTTTTGGAGGAATGAGAAGGAGAAATAATCATGTTATTTAGAGTAAAGTTTGGAAAGGAAGTTTCAGAAGTAGATATGTTAAGTACAGTAGTCTTAGAGGAATTAATTAGTAGTTTATTGGAGAGGAGCCATAATCTTATGGAGTTAGCACACTCGATTAATTCAGAGTTAATGGTATTATGAGAATTTATAGGGAAAAAGGTAAACAGTTGGATATCATCAGCAAAAATATGGTAGTGGATATTTGGAAATTTCTTAATTAGATCAGCAATAGGGCGGATATAAATAGAAAAGAGGGATGGACCTAGAACAGATCCTTGGGGAATACCGTGGTTAAGAGGAGAAAGAGGCGAGTAAGATTTGTCAATCATAATAGAGATATTCCTGTTAGTGAGATATGAAGTAAACCATTTTAATGCTAAGCCAGATATACCCATTAAAGTAAGTCGCGAGATTAATATGTTATGGTCCAGGGTATCAAAAGCAGATGATAGATCAAGTAGGATTAGCTGGCAACACGTGTTGCTATTTAAGGTAGATAATATAGTGTCAGTAATACGTAGGAGAGCTGTTTCGGTTGAATGACCCTTACGAAAAGCGCTTTGAAACGGGTCGAAAAGATTATTTTTATTTACATGGGCTATGGAAATATTGTATATATATTTAATTCTTATTATATTCAATATAATATCGAATACTAATTTATTATATGTTTTAATATATATTATTATTCATACTAATATAATAATAATTATACTCTACTGAACTAAAATATTATATATTATAGTACATTAAATATAATAAACTATAATACTTATTATATTATTATAATAATTATATATATATTTTATAATCTAAATTCTCGTCAACAAATTATCATACTTTAATTAAGATTTATATATTATACCCTCATTTTTAGATTACAAAATTAATATGATATGTTATATTTTTAATATATTAATACAATATGTATTTTTAATTATAGTAATCGATATATTAATTATGTATATTCGTCATTGAGAAAATTATATTTTAATTAATTCAAAATTTTAAATAAAATAAATTATATAAAGTTTAATTAATATATAATTATAATATATCAACATGAATTATGTGTTCATTATTTAATTTCAGTATTTAAATATAATTTAACCATTCATAATCTTTATTCAAAGGTATCAAAAATGGATCTTTAGTAAAATTCGAATTATGTATTGACATTATTTACATTTAAATATTTGAAATATTATAAATATTTATCATAGAATATACAAAAATTAATAATATATTTATTAATTAAAAAATTATTATAAAATCAAATATATTATAATTATTATATTATATTTTATATCATTATAATTAATAATAATTAATATTAAATAATAGCCTTTATAAGGATTTATATATATCTAGTATTTCCTAAATAACCCTAAAATAAGAGTTCAATATAAAAGTTTAAAAATAATATTATTTTGAATTAATCTAACGATTTTTTATATACTTCGAAATAAGCTTATGTAATATTATTAATATATTGGATTATTTAGGTATATTATTTATATTTAAATATCATTTAGAATATTATTAATGTAATCATTATTAATCATATATAAATAGAAAAATATTTAACTTCCTAATAAATTATTAAATAATGTATTATTATTATTATTATTATAATTATTATAATAATAATATTATTATTATAATAATAATTATAATAATTATAATAAAATAAATGTAATATAACAATAAAGTTCATTTATATATATTATAAATTTTATAATATAAATTATATATTGTCATTATTAAATATATATATATAGAATATCAGTAATCTCGGACGAGGTATTTTCTAAGGAGACATAATTATTATTATAATATTAATAAATATAATTTACCTGATTACCTATCCAGTAGCGCTGATAATCTCTCACAATTTTTCTCCACTTTTCTTTTTTTTTTTAATTTTTCTCCCCTTTTTTTATATACCATACCACTGTAACTTTCTCTCCTTCAATTTTGTTAGTAGCTCTTTGTGATTGCCGATTATCATGAAAACACTGTTTCTGACTTCCTTATTTTTAATTCTGTCTTTATATGATATCTTGAGTAATCTTCTTAAACATCTGAAATCCATTGCAATTATTCTTCTTTGAATTTCTTTGCTGATTTTCCACGTTTCACATGCATATAAGAATATTGAACTTACAAGTGAATGTAAGAGACGAATTTTAGAATTTAACGTTAAATTTCTGTCATTCGAAATCGGATTAAGTTTTGTTAATGAGGCTGTCGTTTGGACAATTCTTGAAATAATTCCCTTATCGAGCCTTTATCATCTAAGATGGAGCCTAAGTATTTAAAAGTATTGACTGATTCAATTATTTCGCCATGTAAGGAGATACTATTATTGAAGTGCCCTTTACAATTTCTTGTTTGTATTGATTTCCATGCCATAAGTTCTTGAAGTAGAATCTTTTTTGTTGATAAAATTAACAAGTTCGTTTACACTTCCTGCTAGACCACCAATATCATCCGAAAATCTTAGATTTGTAATTACTCTTCCTCCAATAGATACTGTACCTTTGTGGTCTAGTAGAGCTTCGTTCATTATTTGCTCCAGCAGTATATTGAATAATGTATGAATATCATTATAATAATTAAGTTATTAAATCTTATACAATTATAAATTGTAATTCAAATTGAATTTGTGTGCATCTTTAAAGACAATTCAATGACACTTATAACCTATTAATTTAATAATTAAGTTTACAATTAATAAGTTATTAATAAACATGTCATATCCCTTAAGGGTGCAAGCTAACGTTAACATATGTATAATACTTTTATTTTTCTTAATACATATTATCCATGTTCAGTATCTTATTTATCACATTATAAAATATTTTCATTTATTTTGAGTATTTCTATCAATATAAAGTGTTTTACGAGATCAATTGAATTAAAAATCATATGAAATTGACATGACTATTTATTTAAAATAAACTTAGAATGTCATTTTATCAAGTTTTTACTTTTTGCACTTAGTAAGCATACGTAAATGCCTACTACTTCTTTGATTATCACTATTATTATCTGAAATTGTTACTAATCTATATTAATATTGACAGGATATTGTATTATACTTTATATTTTTATAATAAATTATAATTAACTTCATATTTGTAATAAAAAAATATAAAAAAAATGTCAACTATTTTAAATTATTTTTTTTACATCATTTTAAATAAATTATATTTATAAAAAGTCAATACTTTTATGTAGTAGAATAATATGATATTATTACTATCTATTGCATAAAAAAAAATTACTTCATTATCTTTAGTAGTTTAGTATCCTTAGCATTTTAACTAGAACTAGAATTAACATGGTAAACCCCAACCCCAGCTTGCACCCTTAATTAAACTTAAATATCATCTTTAAGATGCATACAAAAATGTATATTTCAAAATAATTCTAAGACGAATATAAAAGAGATTCCTCTTTCAAAGGGCATTTGTCATAGGCTTTGAAGTCTAAAAGATATAATTTTTTAAAACATATTTAAAAACTGCCTGTGTGGCTCAGTGGCTAAGGTGTCAACACACAAGTAGGACAGGGTTCGAGCCTCGTCCGGACCATTAATTAATTTTATAAAATGGGTCTAGAAATATTATTTAGAAGTGATCTTATATAAGTGTGTATAAATAAATGATCGGCTCTTATTAAAACCATGGATACCTTAACATGAGAGCGGCTTCGAAGGGACATTAGAGCCATATATGCTTATAAGTGAAAACTTCGTCTAAGTTCCTGGATGGGATGAAAGGACTCCACCAAATAAAAATAACAATTACAATAACAATATAATGTATATGAACAAGTGTTGATTTTTAATTGTTATAATTTATAATCTATATAACTCTATTAATAATGGTCGGATTCTAATAATATTTTAACGGTATATTTTATTTAGTTTACATAAATGGCAATATTACCTTTTCAAAGCTACCAACTTTGTTATGATTTGATAATTATGTATTATAATATGAAATTAATTAATGAAACTTACTATTTTAAAGTACTCTAAATAGATAACACATTTATGTTAGACAAATATGAATGTTTATTAAATGCAGTACACGTACCTAGTTCGTAACTTACTATTCATAACAACTTTACAAGTCACATGACCTAATCAATGCTGAATACTGCCATCCGACAGATAAACATTGACTTTGATTATCACACTATCACCTATTACCATATAAAACGCTTAGTAATGGGCCATACCTCATTAAGAATTCCGTATAGTTAGACAATATCGTATCTAGTATATTTAGGGAGCTAGTAGTATAATTGAGCTAAGATTGGTATGTTACTAGTAAACAATTTGATACATTGATTCTACTAATGTGCACACGCAATTTTTATAAACGATACATATACAGATTTCTATACTCTATTTAATAGACTATTATTATAATAATTAGAGTCTATATATAGACTTTAATATATTAAGGTATAGTCGTTTACTATTTCGATATTATTAGCGCTTTCTATAGATGAACTATGAATAGTATTGTTTAGAGAAGATTTCCCATTATTCGTGATAGAGCTTGCATTTAATAACTGATTTAAAAAAATTAAAAAAGCACGTGAATATGTATAATGAATTATACATGTAACCTGCAGTATAATTTAACGAGCCGCCAATCAAAAGTAGTCTGTATTTCTAATCTCTAATATTTATATTCTTAACAAACAAATATCATCAGTAAAACGTTTTTACTAAAAACGAACAATTACTATCGTATTACAATAGTGTTTAGATAAATATGGGTAATGTTCATACATTGAATATGTTTATTTTACAAATTAAATCTCTATATAATATACTATATACAAAGTATACTATTTATAAATATATATATATATATATATATATATATATATATATATATATATATATATATATATGCAGACTGATTACGAATAAATCTCTATACTAATAAGCCATTATTATATCACTACAACTTTGCAAATTATTAACGAAATAATCCTTAAATATTATTCTCCTTTTTATATGACGACGAGCGATCAGTTAGGTGGTCGTCATTGATAACCAATCTAAATAACATATACTCCGAGATAATATACGAACACTTATACCATAAGTTTGAGTATACTTATGAGTATAATAATTTGTATATTAATGTATATCGCTTCTGAGAATCTTTGTCTGAACTTCAGTCTAATTTTTATTGAAAGTTTGTTTAAATTTTAGTATTGTTTAAGTTTGTATGTGATGAACAATATATGTTGTATATGTTATATGTATATTTACTATGGCTATCATACTCATTAATACAATATATATTTATTTAGGTATATTGACTTATGAATTAATTACATATACATTGATCATCAACAGAGAAATCAACACAACGAGGATGAGCCACTAATGAAGTGGACATAAGCATCGACCAATCGAAAGCCTCGATAGCCTTCAAGTATTCGTCTTCCTCATCAGTAGCATCCCCTCTACTTTCACGACTCCTCCACTTCTTACTACTTCTGCTCTACCTACTCATCCTCCTAAACCACTACCTCTCCATCCTCTCCTCCCCATCCTATCCTCCCCATCTTTACGACTACTCCTGAATATGGATAACTACGGATGGATCGCCAGCATTAAAGTGGATGCCACTAACTTTGCACGTGATGCTGTATTGCACGACCGCAAGGGGGAGCATGAGAAGGCTTCATGTTACTATTCGGTTAGTGGTAATGGTGATAGTGGTAGTGTTAGTGGTGGTAGTGGTGGTGGTGGTAGTGGTAGTGGTAGTGATGGTGGTAGTAGAAGTGGTAGTGATAACGGTGGTATAGTAGTGGTAGTGTTAGTGGTAGTGGTAGTGGTAGTGGTGGTAGTAATGGTAGTGGTGGTAGTGGTAGTGGTGGTGGTGGTGGTGGTAGTGGTGGTGGTGGTGGTAGTGGTAACAGTGGCGGTGGTAGTGGTGGTGGTGGTGGTGGTGGTAGTGGTAACAGTGGCGGTGGTAGTGGTGGTGGTGGTAGTGGTGGTGGTAAAAGTAGCATAAGTATAAGTTAGTATATATGTGTATATATGTGTTCTAATGATGAGCTTTCAGTAGACAGTAGTAATATAATATTGATATAAGTCATAGATAAGGTGTTTATACATATCATGTGACATTAGGTAAGCATATAATTAAATCTATTACATCATTAAATGACTATTGTATAATATCTTATTTTACTTATATATGATATGATTATCTACACAAAATAATACCTAAATATCACAAATATATTGATATGGATGATTTAATCATATTTGTATCAAATTGATACAAATTGATACTATCAATATGTTATATACTAGACATACCCACACACATACCCACACACACATACACACATACCCACACACACATACACACATACCCACACACATACCCACACACACATACCCACACAGGAAGCTGCTAATGCATTGAACCTACTCGCACAAATAGATCCCAACACCGCCACCTCGACCATCTCCAAGGCAAACTCCTACTCCCATCGGGCGCGAGTTCTACAAGCAAAGTGTAGTAGATGTACGCGTATGTAACGGATCGTATGTGTGTGTGTGTGTGAGTGTGAGTGTGAGTGTGTGTGTGAGTCAGTGCATTAGTGTGAATGGTAACATAGTTGTGTGTGTGTTGGTATGCATATGCATGCACGTGTGTATTTGTTTATATTAATTGCATACGTTTTAATATTTCTATATGTATATAGGTGTTATTTATGTTTATTTACATATAACAACTATATGTTTATGATATACAAAAGATACACACCCGGCTTTATTTCAATTACTATCCTATTCATAACATCATTATTTATGTAAAGTTTCATTAACATCCTTATCATTAATATTCATCTACCACTTGTATTAATGTAGTTGTTTCTTTAGATCAGTGCATATCTAAACGTAAATATAATATATATATATATAGTATAATTTGTAGTATATATTTAACAATATATTCAATACAAATATATGTTTGGTTTTGTTAAATTAATTATTTCTAATACATACAAATCTATAACAACCCCTTTCAAAGATATACATGTAATAATATAAACAAGTAAATCTACTACTAATACCACTAATGCATATAAACACTCGACCTCTCAGTAGTGGAGATTAACAAGTTAAGACGACCTTCAAACACGAGTGAATACGACCGCGCCCTCTACCTTCTGAACGAGGCGTTCTCTAACGATGACAGCGGCGAACTATCCGAAGCCTGCGACTGCTATCTGGAGTCTGTGAACAACTTTCTCAGTCTGGTTAGTTAACTATCATGTACACGTGTTAAACTCATGTTAAACTCGTGTTATATGTGTGCTACGAATGCGTATATGATGGGGTTCCATTATTTTTGGTAAAAACCTATTTTTGCGGACATGTTATTACTGCGGTTATTACCATAGGCGGTAACATCTTAATGAACACTGCTATATGATGATAATGTATTATTTTGATGTGTTTTAAAGAGAATTACAACTTAAAGGAAGAAGGAAAATGATGAAAGAAAACTTATTAAAAATTAAATACATTCTTCTATTCTATATTAAGTATGAACTAGTATATGTTGTATTATATGGTGTGTAATAATAATATTTATTTATTGAATCACTAATATTAAAATACAATACAAATAGCAAATATAAATGGTTCAACAAGACATCATTGACATTTAAATGTTATACATAAATATATAATTGTGTGGGACAGTATGATATAATTAGTACATAAAGAATAGTATGTTTAATTATTAATGGTAGGTTGCGTATGAAATTGAGAATAAATATTTTGTTTCAAAATTTGTTTATATAATATTATTAAAATAATATGAAATAAGTATTTAGAATATGTCTTGAACATTGACGACTCACGATCTATATCCACGAGCTCGTTCAGTATCTTGAAAGTCAGAATTAGGTCAACTCTTAATCTGCGATGGGATAAATTCATTAATTTGAGAAAATAATATATAATATTATAAGTTAATTTATGTAAGTTACATCTGAAGGATATGTGATAAATGTATGTTGAACTTTTTCAATAAGTTTATTTAGACCAATAAAGTCATTGCCTGAATTCCAAATAGATGAACCATATTCTAGTAGTGGATGTATATAGGTGTACAAGCTTTGGCTATATAATAAGAATTATTTGTGATGAAACATCTACAAATTATATTCGAGACCAAATAGGCTTTGCTGCGTGTTATTAATATGGATATTGAATTTGATATTATCAAAAACAAAAGCAAGTTCTCGAAAATAAGAATATTTTGGAATTAGAGTATTATTTAGCGAAGATATATCAGATTTTCCGATTAACATAAAAATTAATTTAATGTTCCATTTTACTGTCCAAGCATAGAGATCAGATAGACCTGATTGAAGTATATTTCATTCAATAGTATTCCTATAAGATAGAGAAATTGTAGTATCATCAGCAAAAAAAAGAGCATTAGCTGTGATGAAAATATCGAAGGAAGGTCATTGATATATATTAGTTATAGTATAGGTCCAATAACGGAACATTGAGGAACACCTGCACTTGCATGAATATAACCTGAAAACTCATTAGTTCTTTAAACTTGATTTGTAAGATACAAGTTACACACCTAAGTACTTTACCACCAATCTCTAATTTAGACATCTTCAATAGAAATTTAGAATTGAATAATATATCAAATGCTTTGTCCATATCGATACAGATAATATCAGTATTAAACGCATGATCAGTGGCTCTATATAATAAAATAATATTTTTCAATATTAATGAGAATAGACTGCAATAAACTTAATATTATCGGTTTTAACTTTTATATTCTGATTTATAGTAATTACTTTTAATTTTAGTGTTAACGATTTAGCGCCGGATATTGCGATATGTTTACTATTAATATAATATATATATATATATATATATATATATATATATAATAAATAGACAAATTTTGTTTGTTTATTGTTGTAACCCATTTATTTAATTTTATGTCTATATATATATATATGCATATATAATTATGTATTATATTTTTTATTTCCAACGAATACAATTCTAGTCTATAAGGGATATTCACATATGTGAATATATTAACTTCATCATCACCACCACTACCACCACTGTCATCATCATCATCATCACCATTATCACCATCACTATCATCATCACCATCACTACAACCATTATCACTATCATCATTATCTCTACAGAGGAAGAAACTGGACTCTAAGGTAGACGGAGATCTTCTTAAGAAGATAGAGATGATGTCTATACGGGCACTGGACAGGTCAGTACTACTACTACTACTACTACTACTACTACTACTACTACTACTACTACTACTACTACTACTACTACTACTACTACTACTACTACTACTACTACTACTACTACTACTACTACTACTACTACTACTACTACTACTACTACTACTACTACTACTACTACTACTACTACTACTACTACTACTACTACTACTACTACTACTACTACTACTACTACTACTACTACTACTACTACTACTACTACTACTACTACTACTACTACTACTACTACTACTACTACTACTACTACTACTACTACTACTACTACTACTACTACTACTACTACTACTACTACTACTACTACTACTACTACTACTACTACTACTACTACTACTACTACTACTACTACTACTACTACTACTACTACTACTACTACTACTACTACTACTACTACTACTACTACTACTACTACTACTACTACTACTACTACTACTACTACTACTACTACTACTACTACTACTACTACTACTACTACTACTACTACTACTACTACTACTACTACTACTACTACTAATAACTCTATATGTACACTGGCATGGTATTGAATAGATAAACTAAATAAAGTGTCGGTATATACATACAGCCAACACCTGTTCAATGGGCACAATCCTAGTAGATGTTACATATATTATAAGTTCTATAATCACTAAACAATAACATTAACTTATCTATATTATGAACTCAAGTAATTATGGATATACGTAATATTGTGAATTCTTTTAAATAAATCAGTTATTCTAAAAGCGCGTGTTTCATCAATCTATCCCATCCTTTCCGACACAGTATCTATTGCATATAACATACTGGTACCATATAGATGTACACGTTAATACAACAACACATTGCTAGACAGTACACTAACCATTACCTCATGCACAGAGTGGAGGAGATCCGCAGTAGGTCTACCGATGGCCCCACCCCCACCACTGTCAGTAGAGCCCCACCGGCACCTATCAGAAGACCCCTCGGCTCCCTCCTATCGGATGACAGTTCTCTTAGCCCCGCCCCCTCATCTTCAGCACCCGTAGCTCCCCCTAGGAGTAAGAATGCATACACTAAGAATGAGTTGACCGTTCTGAGGTGTGTTAGTCAATGTAGCCATTGATTTAGTTGTACGTATTACACATAGCTTAGTTAGTCTCATTAGTAAGTGCCTCATTAAATGTAGTTATTATATATATATATATATATATATATATATATATATATATATATATATTATAATTTCTAGCATCATAATATTCTTAGATGTATGTGTAAAATATTTATATAAATTTATTTAAATATTTAATCGTATTATACATATTAATTATGTATATATATATATATGTATTAAAATATATATTGTGTTACTGTTATGGTTAAGAACTCTTTATTCACACAATAAGTCATGTGATTAACTCATAATATACTACTCTGTATATTATTTTATTGTACAAATTATTGGAAATTAGATTTTTTTAAATATTATAGATTTTTATTATAATTAAACATATATTATATAAATAAGTAATTTATTCAAATTAATATTATACAAACTAAATGACTATATAATCGTTATATATATATATATTAATAACTGCCTGTGTGGCTCAGTAGCTAAGGCGTCAGACACACAAGCAGTAGGACACGGGTTCGAGCCTCGTCCAGACAATTAATTAATTTTATAAAATGGGTCTTAAAATATTATTTAGAAGTGATCTTATATAATTGTGTATAAATAAATGATCGGTTCTCTTTAAAACCATGGATGCCTTAACATGAGAGCGGCTTCGAAGGGACTTTAGAGCCATATATGGTTATAAGTGAAAACTTCATATAAGTTCCTGGATGAGATGAAAGGACTCCACCAAATAAAAATAACAATACAAATAACAATAACAACAACAATAACAATATATATATATATATATATATATATATAATGTGTAAACGAGAAATTAGACTGTATAGTGTATACATACATTAATCAATGTTATCTAATGATATTGTATTTTATTCATAATATTTATATCTCAAACTAAAATATAATATATATATTTTTATAAATTAAATGAGTATTATCAAACTATTTTTTCATGAATATTTTGAACATTCGTTCAATAAAAGCCACATCTTTAACGTTTCGTTAGTGTAGTGAACTTTAACCTCTGCCCACTGTTTCACTAACTCTTACCCTACCCTGGGTACCCCATTACCAGGATCACCTCTAAGATCAATGATAACGAATACGTTCCTTTCATGGACATCGATAGAAGTGAGAAGTTTGCTTTCCCTCTTCCGTTCAGGTCTAACCATAATGCATCATCACTATCTCCCATAATGCATCACTATATCCAATAATGCATCATCATTACTTTAAGGTGGCATATACACCTCACACCATTTGAAGCATTCACATGTGAATAGATATATATATATATATATATATAACAAAATATATATATATATATATATATATATATATATATATATATATATATATATTAAAAGTAGAGCATGCAGAAATATATTCATAGAATTGATGCAGTTTTATTACATATATATTATATACATGCAAAATGAAATAGCATCATATCTAAATTATAAAGTATAGAGTATATAGTATATATATATAGATAGACATACAAAATAGAAAACAATAGGGATATTATTATGATATTTCTATAGAAATTCTATTTTACTATTATATCTAATTATATTTATGAAACTATTCTATTTTATCATTTATATTTATCATTATTATATATATATATACAAATTATTATAGTAAACTCTTAATATTTTCTACATATCGCAAGTTCTATAAATCTGAAATCTCTAAAGCTAAGTCTACTTTTTATATTAGTAAAATTAATAACCTCACATCCAATCCCCGTGCTTCTTTCGCCCTTGCTCGTAAGCTTCTCTCACCTACAATACCTATCAATATACCTCATATACCTAATATTGCAAAAAATGAATTATGTTATGTATTCGCTAATCATTTTACTGATACAATTCAACGCACCTGCACTTCTATTTCATCTCTCCTACCAATTAGCTCTATTCCGTGCATCTGTATTAGTAAACCAATCCCATACTATTTTTCTAAATTCTATATGCCTTCTATTTTCACAATATCTAATTTTATCTCTAAGTCTTCCTCTTCTCATTCTTCTGACCCAATTAATCTAGCCACCTTTAAAAAACTAAAATATACTCTATCCCCCTATATTCTTGATATTATAATTCGTTCCATTAAATGATGGTATTTTTTCCAACTTCCTTTAAGCATGCTATAATTACACCTATACCCAAAAAACCTTTACTTGATCCTAATATAATTGCTAACTATCGCCCCATTTCATAACTTCCGTTTCTCAGCAAAATTCTGGAACGAATTATAGCTATACAATTGAATAGATTCATAACTAAAAATAAATTATATGATATATTTCAGTGCATTTAGACGAGGACACTCAACTGAAACTGCACTACAACAAATACTTAACAATATATACTCTATCTCTATCTATCTCCTAAGTATCTCTATCTATCTCCTGCCAACTTATATTATTAGACCTCTCATGTGCCTTCGATTCCTTAAGCCATTCTGTTCTTATCTCAAGATTAGAAATGATTGGTATACGCGGAACCATACTAAAATGGTTTTCATCCTATATATTAAATCGATCATCATCCGTTAAAATTTACATTTCCTCTACACAATCTCGTCCTCTCCATTATGGTATTCCCCAGGGATCTGTTATCGACCCCCTCCTCTTCTCAATATACATCCTCCCTATACATGATATTATTGGTCAATTTCCAGATGTCTACTACCACATTTACACTGATGATATTCAACTACATTCCTTCCTATTTAACTCCTCCAATGTACTACCAGATAACTCAAAATTATGTAAATGTGCATCAACTATCAGATCATGGCTTCTCTCTAACAACCTTCTACTTAACTATTCAAAATCTGCACTCCTAAATATCCCATCTAACTATCATTATTTTCCTCCTGTTATCATAGACGGTCTCCCCATAATCCCTTCATCATCTGTTATTAATCTTGGAGTTACTTTGGATGCTAACCTATCCCTAAATTCCCATATAGCTAATATATCTAAATCAGCTAACTACCACCTCTTCAAAATCCGTCGTATAAGAAAAGACATAACCCGCCCTCTTACAACTGTCCTCATAAATGCATCGTCCTCTCTCGTATTGACTACTGCTCGTAACTACTATATCATCTCCCTAATACTTCACTATCCCCTTTAAATCGTATAATTCGTCCATCTATACGAACCATTTTCTCAATAAATCGATTTGATCATTCCATTACCGAATCCCACCAACTCATATCCAACTGATTCCCTCAAAAAAAACATTCCCTCCTACACCTTCTATCACTCGCTCATAAATCAATATATTATACTTCTCCTCCTTATTTGATTTCCCTACTAACACTAAGACGCCCACTGACTTCCTTACGATCAAATTCTGACATTTCCCTAATTTGTCCTCGTGTCTCATACCTGAAATACCATAAACACGCCTTCAGTTACATGGTTCCATCCTTATGGAATTCCCTCCCTACCTCTATTAGATCAATCCATTCACACCCGTCCTTTATTACACACCTCAAATCTTATATATCATCGATGTAATATATTCAATTATTTAATCATACAATATTACTATTTTTATAAATTATATTATCTTATCGTTTTGTTTATTTATTTATCTAATTTATTTATCTATTTATTGTTTTCGTTCTATATTGTTATATGCATCTACGAGGGGTGGCAACACCTATTATAAGTGCTAATAAACCTTACTATCATCATCATCATCATCATATATATATATAGCCACAAAATGAATATTAATACATGCATAGTTTGCATGAAATTATTATAGGTAATCACTAATTTCTGAATCAGTGTTTGAAGTTTTACTTTTAAAATAACATTTCTTTTAACTCACTCACAATTAGCCTTTTATATAATTTCTAGATTATGTGTAGGGATAATATGTTTATAGATTCTAAAAAACATATTATAAATACAATTATGAAGTAAAAAAACATAAAATATTATAATGACACCGTTTTAACTATGCGACAACCCCATTAATATGCATCACTATATCTCATAATGACTCATCACTCATACCGCTATGCATTATCATCTGTCATTAAGCATCACTCCTACCGCTATGCATTATCAAATGTACTCATATGCATCATCATACCCATAATGCATCACTCATCACACCACATTATCATCATCTCTCAATATGCATCACTATCTCCCATTATACATCATCATTCACATCACTGCATCACTACAAATTCATTATCATTACACCATAGATCCAGATACAGTTAACAGTTAAGGTATTGTATTCAACATATGTATCGTATACCATTTTGGTATTGAAATGAAATACATAAACAATTACATAAACAATAGTTGGGTGTTGCCCATTTATCGACATATTATAATACCCCCCCCCCAATAAAAATCCCCCTTTCTCCTCTTACATATCACGATTGTATTCTAGTATTAGGGACAATTCAGCTTTATCACTAGATTAAGAGCTCTTTATTAAGAGCTCTTTATTTTCTAGATTATCAACTTAAACTAAACGCAGCTGCGATTATTTAATATATTATTATTTTACTTTACCAATCGAACTTTTGAATCACATTATCATAGCCTCTAGTTCCTCTATTATCTATATTTACTGCGAATGTATTCTAATATGAAATGCTTATGGGTGCAGTTCTACTAACTTTCAAGTACGGGCGTCTCCTATATTTTACATTACAAAGTTTTACTACACAGAAACACTTTATAATATAAAAGATATTCAACTCCCTCCTCCTAAACCTATTATACTCTTGTAGAACCTCTACCTATCTAGCCTTGCTTTCATCCATTTCTCTCTATTTGGTCTGTATTACAGAAACCCTAGCTGAAGCAACCTGCTAGCCAATTAATACCACTAGCTTAACTCTATCTTTCAGGATTCCAACTTAAATCTAGTTTATTAAAATCTACCCAGTAAGTAAATTAATCAAAGTATCGTAATCAGATTACAATCCAGCAAATAATCAGATGACTATCATGGGACTATTAATTGATCCAAAGATTTTCCGAAGGAAAGATGGTTCACTCAACTGAATTATTGAATTAAAAACAACACTAGTGCAAATGCGACGGCTAGGCGAACTAAAATCTATTTTTTGATTTTTTATCTATTTACATGAACATTACATGTATATTCGAAAAATTATATCTTAATATAATCTTAAATGAAGATAGGTATAAAAAGTTGATTCATATCGAAAAGTAAGTGTCCCGCATAAATATTATTTGGAGATATAAACAGTGAATTCATAAAAAATTTGCCGAATTTGTATAGGTAAAAAGTATATCGATTCAGTCATTGTTATTTAAATGTAAACTTTCAATACAGTGAAAATGTCTTATTTTGAAAATATATTTTTTTAAATATAATTGGATAGATTAACAGATCTATTATAATATCAAAAGTATATTAGTCTTATAATTAGATTAATTACCTTATGAATTAATAATAGTAAATATAACTTATAATAATACACGTGTATCCATCTTGTGGTTGGTATCGGAACTATATTATAATAATTACATAGCTTTGTTAGTGAGTTAACCATCTTTGCTTCACAAAATCTTTGATTGATTATGATCACAGATTGCCATTCGATTACAATCATTGATATTCATTTTATTATGATCATTGATTTAAATTTGTGATCAGTTAACTATCATTGATTAAAATTATATTAATATCAATGATGTAAATTTGTTCTGTTAAGCGCTATTCACATGAGCAATCTATTCCAGCAATTTCTCAATGGAATTCTTAAGAATTCCTGTTTCAAAATCCCCTAGCGGTATCAATTTTAGGGTGTTCACATGAACAATCTATTTTTTCAGTAGAATTCTTAAAAATATATACATTTGATAAACTTATGAACTTAAGTTTATTATATTATCATAAATTGTTAATATATATATATATATATATATATATATATATATATTCATAATTTAATAATTATATAAGGAATTATATATTATAATTATAATTATTAATTAATTATTAATTAAACGATTGTTAACGATTAAATAACATAATTGTAATCAATTAAAATCGTAAATGATTATAATTAGATTGACGCATATAAAGGTAAATACGTATGCATTACTACTCGTCAATATACCTGTGCGTGCGTTTATTTACCAATTGCATAAATTGTCACAAAACTAGAATAAATTTGGATTAGAACATTTATCAATAATCGTAGAAAAAACACATACTGTTACATTTTGGCAATTCTTAAGAATTCCATTGCGAAATTTCTGTAATAGATTGCTCATGTGAACAGCGCTTTAAGTTGACTATCAGTAATTACCAACTGATTGTAAATCAATGTAAGTGATCAGTTAACAATCATTGATTACAATCGTATTAATATCAATGATTTAGAAGTGTAGTTCGTAATCAAGGCATAGTTGCTTATCAATGATTGTAATATGATTGTAATCGTATTGTGATCAGTTAAGCAAACCATGATATTTATAGCTCTACCGAAAACGTTACTGTTATAAAACTAATAGAGATAATTAAATAATTTTGTTGTATTCAATAGATACTATCCTACTACATATATGTAGTTATTTTCATATATATAATTAATTTAAAAGATTGATAAAAAAAAACAGTTAAAAAAAGATGAATATTTTGTATTATAAATATATTATACTAATCATTATTTATTTGTAAATATTAAGTACTAAATAGAATAATTATATACAAATTGGCAGTAATATATTATAATATGTTATACATATACAGTAAAAATGTCAGATAATAATAATAATTAAAAAGTAATTTACATTTACATTTGGTTACTTAGTGAAAAAGTAAAAAACTTGAGAAAATAGACATTCAAAGTTTTTACATAAATAATCAATTAAAATAATCAAATATAAAAATGTACATATGGTTACTGAGTTAATAACTAGAAACTAAAGTAAGTAAATTACCAAGTTTTTACAAAAAAATATCATAGAAATATGTACAAATATATAAATGGCTTCCAAGTTTTTACATAAAATAATCATGAGAATATGCAAATAAAGAAAATATGCAAATAAACTATACAATATAAAAATATATATATATATATATATATATATAATAGTGACATAATTATATATGTAATAATATAATTATATAGTAAACAAAGTAATATTATACATGTGATATAAAACAAAAATACTATGTAGTACATAGTATGTACATATTACAAATATAAAGTATGGAATATAATACAAATACAGTAATAAATATATACAATTAAAATGAATGAATATAATTAATAATAAGATAAAATAAATAGTAATAAAAAAATATGTACAAATATATAAAGTAAATGGCTTCCAATTTTTTACATAAATAATCATGGAAAATATGCAAATAAAATATACAATATTACTAATAAATATACAAATTACTATGAACATATTATAACAAATATAATAAAATATTAAATAAATACAGTAATAAATATATACAATTCACCAGCAGAATAATATGTACTTCCACATGATTTTATGTTACATTTTATATTATATTCATTATTGTATATTTTTATTACTGTATTTATATTATATTATTCATTATATTCCATAATTGTATATATTTATTACTGTATTTATTTTATATTATATTATATTTGTAATATTAATTTAATTTAATTAAATTAATTTTGACTACATTCTACATCACTTTACTATACCACACGATACTAACTAAATGATAGTGAAGACACTATATAAACACCATTGATTGTGCTATTCTAACCTTTAACCCCACCACCCCCCTAATCCGTTTCAGTGATAAACACGGACTCCTTGAACTGTCACCCAAGCAAAAGAGGCACTTCTCCTCTTGGAAGAGGCCCAGCGAATACATGAGCGAACCCACTATGATACTGGCTGTTTCGTGCTTCACTATTAAACAGGTCCGTCTACATTAGTGCCTTTTTCATGATTTGAGGGGGTTTTCAACAATAATCATTTTGTTTTCATTATTATAAGAAAAACAATCTAATAAAATATATCTACTGATTTATATTAAATAAATAGAATTATGATTATGAACAAATTTGATTTTTGTGTTGAGATAAAATAATAGTGGTAGCAGTTGCCAACAAAAAGCCCTTATAAAAAGCACTGCCTACCATAGTGATATGTGTTGTTCATGTTTTCTGTGCGATACTAATACTCCTTTTGCTGACAGGTAGATATCTAGATAAGTTTGCTGTCTATGTCAACTTATATATATTATATAGTTCTACTTCTATATCTACCTGGCTTCACTCTCGTTTATTACAATGAACCAATCTGATTATTATTATTATTATATACTATCCAAGTATAAAATCATTAATATTTATACATTTATAATCATATTTATTGTACTAATAGTATTTAAGGGCCGGCGTAACCTTGCTGGCGTTTACATGTAAAAGATAGGGAAAAATAGCAGTATTTTTTAACAGGCTATATCTTTTCTATTTATTAGTATTTGTTTCTAATTTTTTGTAATCATCTAGATAACATTCATCTCTAGATATATAGTTACATCATAAAATAATAAATATATTATTAATTAAAGAAAAGTTAATTATAATATTAAAATTATTTAAAAATAAATTTATTACCAATTTTTTTTATTATTTTTCAAATAATTATATTAATAGATTATATTTACGTTAGCATACCTATATAATAATAACCATATATTAGATATATACTCAGAAAATTGTATAAAGATTAATATAAGAGTTAAAAGATATAGACATTTAAATAAAAAAAAATCAACACAAAAAACAGCAGAGATATTGTCATTTAAAGTTTTACTTGCATGTTTTCTAATTATTAAATCCCACCATTTTTAATAGGTGTATGATTAAACTTCTTATTTGAGGCACTTATGTTTAATTGTATATTATATATTATACATCATTTTAAAGATAATGAATTACATTTTAATATTTCAATATAAAAAAATTTTCCCTACAAAATAAAAACGAAGGTTACGCCGGCCCTTTAAGATAATAATAATACTAAGACATATAAATACAAAGCTATAGGCCTACATAACATACTAAACTTATGTAATTATATTATATTGCTGACAAATCAAATTCGAGCATTATTTATTTATTTTATATCTAATATCCTACATGTAGAGTATACCCTATGAAATTGTAGGATAATTGTTTATATATATTATATATAAAATAGATTGATAAAGCACAAATTTGATATTTAAGTATCACAACCTTAGACCTATTAAGTTAATTTTTAATAATAAAATATAATATAATATGAATAATAATTTAGTATTTTAATGAAATTTTAATGAAATATCTTTATTGAAATAATTGAAATGTCTTTGTTTTTATAAATTGTATTGTTTATTATAAATTTTATTATTTATTATAAATTTTATTATTTATTATACATTTTATTATTTATTGTAAATTTTATTATTTATTGTATATTTTATTATTTATTATACATTTATTATTTATTATAAATATTAAATAAATAAATTAAAATAAAATTGAGTTTGTAAAGACAATTGTTTATACATCATGCACAATTTATCAAATTTATTATTTATTATAAATTTATTATTTATTATAAATTGTATTAGTTATTATAAATATTAAATATATAAATTAAAATAAAATTGAGTTTGTAAAGAAAATTGTTTATACAGCATGCAAAAAATATAGTCAATCTATTAAAAATATAGAATAAAATTATAAATAAATGTACATTATAAATAATATATTTGTATGAAATAATTGCATATAATTATAGGCTTAAGCCATAGATGTAAGTTAAGTCCGATCCGATATGATGTGTTTTTCGGAATATAAAGCTGTCTCAAAATATATATCTACCTATATATATTCAATAAAGTTAAATTAAACATTTTTTTTTTGATTTGTAGTTGCTTCCCAGGAAGATTTAAATTTAACATTGCAGATATATAGATTTAACATAGGCTATTAATAGAATTATATAAATCCATATTAATAGTATTTATATTTATTTGATTAAAAAAAAATGTTAACATGTTATTAATTATATATCTATATATTATAAAAACAAGTTTTTAAATATTTTTTTTTAATTTCCCTAGAAGTCCTGATAATATAATCTATTTTTAGAATTTATTTTCAAAAGTACAACATTTTCAAACTTCTATTAAAAATTCATTATATTATGTACAAGTATATATTTACATACATATATTAATATATACATATTTTATTTATTTTATTAATTTAAAAATCAAATGAAACAATAAATTATAAGATTTTATTGATTATTTAAAAAAAATTTTAATTCATAAATCATTAATAAAATTTTTTTCGTAATAAAACATGATTTAAAAATTGTTTATATAATCTTCAAACCTAATATATGTTACACCAATACTACCATAGAAATGTTCTAATTTTCAACCATATATTTTATATTTTTAACATAATAAATTGATTTTTATTAGTGATAATTATTGGTAATTTAAAACAATTATTTCTTGATTATATTAAAAAATTATAGACATAAATAAATTTCAAAAAATTAGCGACATCTAACATGAGATTTATATATAAAATAGTAGGTTTTTTTTTTTGTAGTCATTTTTTTTGCCTATTATAAATGGTTAGGGAAATGCCAAAACATAATCGAATCAAAAAAAAAAATTAACCAATATTTAAATATTTAATATGTAATTTATTTGTAGAGTGAGATATACTATTCTGAGACAACCGGCTCACCTTAGTGTATATGGTGCGTATGTACAAAATCGAATTACACGATTTAGTATAATATCATTCCTTAAGGTCCGGTAAAACATATGATTTTTGAAATAAATATATTCACTTACCTTACCATGTCTCTGCAGTTTTCGACTATCTTCCTCCAACCATCTCTATCTTCCATTGCCTTTTTTATTTCGTTTACTTCACGAGTATATCATCCACCAGCTGATCGACGTAGGTTCTGCGGGGTCGACCTCTTTTACTATAGGTAGGTTGCCAGTTCCAATTTGGATCTACAACAGTGCCCAGAACAACGCAATATTTGATGTCTTATCGACGTACAAATGTCCGGTATATTTCCGTACTTCTCTTTATTGTTTGAATGATCTTTCCAATATGTATGGGATGGCATGCATCATTCGAGTGTAATTTCCATTGAGTCTCTTTTCAAGCGATTTTCTTAGAGTCCAGCTAACAGAACCATATATTAACACGGTCTCAACAGTTGCTCTGAAAAAGTTTCTTTTCATATTATCAGGTAGTCTAGATTTCCATATTGTGTTCATCTCATTTAAGGCTGCCCAGCTTTTAGCTAATCTGATATTTATATCTTTTTCTGTTGACTGAATGTAGATTACAAGATACTTAAAATCAGAAACTTCTTTAATATTCTCACCGTTTAGACTTTTGATAACTTCATTGGTACTTTATTTATACTGATAAATTCTATCCATCCAGTATTTAGAGATAGCCCAATTTATTTTGCAGCATGTTCAATTTTATGTAAAGGTATTATTGCTTAATTTTTTTTATCGATTAATATAGCTAGATCATTCGCATTGTCAACATCTGTAATTTTCATTGCTGGATATCTTTTGCGCCTTCTCTCAATGAGGATAAACCCAAGATCATTATTTCGGTCTAATGCTTTCTTCAAAACATTGTCAAGACAAATTATGAAAAGAAAATGGGCTAGTGTATCACCTTGCAAAACTCCACCCGAGATGTTTATAAAGTCAGTATCACCATCGACAGTTCTCACAATAGATTTAGTATTTTTGTATGCTATCATGATATATATTTATAAGCTTCATATTTTGTTCTACAGTCTTTATTTGTTTACAATTTATTTTATACTATACTATAAATGCATAGTTAAAATACAAATCTATAATACTATAGGAGGTAATAATATATATAATAAATAATAAAAATGATAATCTATTAATAATATTCCATATTTTTATATTATATGTTGAAATTTATAGATGTTTACCCATCTTTATGTTATACGTTTCTATAAAAAATAATTGAAATATCTGATAAAAAATGTTAATTTTCCAAATAAATTGCTAATTAAAATTTTTTAAATAAATATTTGTTAATTTTGACAAATAACTTTAATCTTACAGGTTTTATCTAGTTATATTAAAAAATGAAGAAAAAATAGTAAAAAAATCGAGTCTCAAATATAATATATGAATATAAACAATATGAGTATACAGGTACAAATAATATAATATAAACATAATGAATAATGTAATGATCATCATTTAAACACCATTTTAAAGATAATATTTGAAATATTATAATTTAACATTAAAAAAAAATTTGAAATTAAATTTTTTTTCAAAAAAATCAATGGTTACCTGTTACCTGTTACCTAATTGGTTTAGGCACTTCCATCAACTTCTTTATTGAAGTTTTCGGACGTGCTTTCAATATATTATTGGGCAAAAAGGTATGTTTTGAGCTTTGATTTGAATGTTACAGTTGAGTCAATTGATCGGATATGGTGAGGTAGATCATTCCAGATTTTTGGAGCATGGATGGAGAAAGATTTATGTTGGGAAGATGTTAAATGTAATAGAACTGGAGTTTTTAATTTGAATTTGTTTATGTGTCTTTGTTCGTAAATAGTTGTGTTGGGAGTTAGTAAGTTAGCAAGATAGTCTGGTGTGTTATGATGTGTAGCTAAATGTATGGTCAGTGCAATTTTGTAAATTATACGGGATTTTATTGGCAGCCAATGTAATTTGGTTCTCAAAGGGGATATATGTTGTCTGGAATATTTAGTTATGTTGAATATGAATCTGATGGCTGAGTTCTGAAGACGTTGGAGTTTATTTATTATAGATTGTGAGGAGGCATAGAGACATGAATTACAGTAATCAAGGCGGGGGAGAATGAGGGATGTAGCGAGGAGTTTTGCAGTATTAAAATTAATGAAGGGTCTTATTGTTCGTAAGTTTTGTAGTATGTAGTTAATTGACTGTGATAGTGATTTAGTCTGGATGTTGAATTGTAGTGTTGGGTCGATTAATATACCAAGATTTTTTATTTTATTAGCATAAGAAATACTCAGATTGTTAATGGTAATTTGTGGTGGAATGAATATGGTGGTAGATGTTTTAATATGCATTGATTCAGTTTTAAGACAGTTTAGTGATAATGAGTTGTTGGTGAGCCAGTTATGTATTTCAGTAATGCAGTTGTTAAGTACATTTATGTCATTGTTAGGGTCTATCAATCTACAGTGTAACTGTATGTCATCAGCATACGAGTGATAGTCTATAGTGGGGTATTTGTCAATAATTCTAAATAAGGGAAGTAGGTAGATATTGAATAGGAGTGGACCAAGAACCGATCCTTGAGGTACTCCATGAGTAACTTTACGAGGTTTAGATATTAGTGAGTTTATACTAATTTGGTAAAAACGATCAGTTAGGTATGAGATGAACCAATCAAGTGCAGTACCAGAGATTCCGATAGAAGTTAGTCGATTTATAAGGATATTATGGTCAAGAGTGTCGAAGGCAGCTGATAAATCAAGGAGAATGACCACTGAACCATGTGGTGATGCAGCAGATAGGTGAATGTGATTAAGGATATGTATCATTGCAGTTTCAGTACTTTTGTGCTTGGTATAGGCACTCTGATATGGGTTTAATATATGATTTTCATGGAGATACGAATTTAATTGACGAGCAACAACTCGTTCTAGGGTTTTGGAGAGCGTTGATAAGTTGGAGATTGGTCGGTAGTTGGAGAGGATTGATTTGTCAAGGTTTGGTTTTTTTATGATGGGTGTAACATATGCTGTTTTCATGTAGATTGGAAAAATGCCTGAGGTAAGTGAGTTTTCTATTATTTCTTGGTAATAAGATGCTAGATAAATGTGGTACTTATTTAATATAGAATGAGGAATTGGATCTAGTTCGGAAGATGTATTTACTGCACTGAGGAGTTTTTCAATGGTAGTAGTTGATGGTAATGTGAAGGAGGAAAGGGAATATAGAGGTAGATTATATGGTTCATTGAGTGGTGTAGGGAGTGATTTAATTATATTCATGACTTTAGTATTGAAATATTGGTCAAATGTATCTATTAGCGTTGTTATGGGTTCATTTGGTAGAACACGTAGTGATATTCTACCAAGTAGCTGGTTAGAAATGGAGAAAAGTTTCTTAGAATTAGTTGATGCTTCTTTTAATAGATTATTGTAGTATGATTTCTTAGACTTCTTGAGTAGGGTTCTATATAGGCTACGTTGTTTGATAAATATATTGTAATTATTGAGAGATTTAGATTTTCTCCAATAATTTTCATATAGTCTTGGTATCGCGTCCCCTTAAGTTGTGGTAATTCACTGACTACCTTCACAGACTATCATCTCAGACTGTTCCTTCGTTGCCTCTCTTGCCATCTCTGCCCAGTACGAACGCAGATTTAAAAAGAAACTGATCACTAGGTATGTCCTGTCCTCACCTAACTTAATGTTCACTACATATATACTTGATTACTTAATACACGATTACTTATAATAATTTAACACCATTATCTAACTAATATATGTAGCATATATTATATAACATATATATATACATTATACAGAATATTCTAATTAATTCTAATAAATTATACAGTGTTCAAATAAACTATTTAGCTATATCTACCTATAACCCTTTCACATAAACATCTTATCAAACATATGTATTATATCATTATTCAACATCACTATTCTCACCTCACAGCATTGTATACCTTATCTATCTTTCACTCATACCTGCATTATAATAAACCCTCACTATATCTCACTCCCGCAGTATAATATACCCCCAGAATAAGGCGGGGGAACCTATCTACAATCCTTGCGGTAAATACATGATAAAGCTGCACATCAATGGGGTGGCTCGTAAAGTTTGTTAGCCCCACCACCATCGCTATACTTCTATATCAGATCCTGTCCTCTATTCTTACTGCTCTGTCTCTTCCATCTCTCATCCCCACCACCACCACCACCACTACCACTACAATACATCACTGAGTGATACTATTTAATCCCCTACCCTCCTCCACCTCATTCCCTCTACCACCACCAGCATACCTATACATCACCATACTCTATAGACTCCTGTATCATACTCGCCTCATAGAGCATATACCCACTTCTTCCTGTTATTCCTCCTACCTATTCTTTACCACTACCCATTACCAGATGTTAATAGATAATCCCCTACCCTCTCCTCATCCTCTTTCTCCTCGTTCCCTTCATCTCTATTCCCCACCACCATTACTATACATCACCAGGTGATAATAGATAATCACCTACCCTTATTAACCCCTCTCCCTCATACCCACACATCACCAGGTGATAATAGACGACCTGCTGCCCACTGACCAATACGGTAAACTGTTGTGTTCCTACTCCAGCAACCATTCAGAGCTGTGGGTATCTCTACTGGAGAAAGCCTACATGAAAGTCATGGGAGGATACAACTTCCCTGGCTCCAATTCAGTGAGTTATGCATCTCTTTCTCTCTCTTTCTCTCTATTTTTCTCTCTCTTTTTCTCTCTCTCTCTCACTTTCTCTATCTATCTATCTCTAGCTCTCTATCTCTATCTCTCTCTCTCTTTCTCTCTCTCACTCTCTCTTTATCTCTCTATCTCTCTCACTCTTTTTCTCTCTCTCACTCCCTTTCTCTCAATCTATCTCTATATCACTCTATCTCTCTATCTCTCTATCTCCCTCTCTCTCTCTCCCTCTCTCTCACTCTCTCTCTCTCTCCCTCTCTCTCTCTTTCTGTTTGTATTTCATCGAAATATTTAAACTTAGATATTACTTAAATATAACTCAATACTGAAACTGCTTACTAATGATGGATGATATGTAAGCAGTTATCAGTACATTACCACAGGTGTAATAGTGTCTCTAATCAGTAGTGTAGCTATTGATTACATCTCATGCACATACACACTTGCACACCCATACACATACACACATACACACACACCCACACACATACACATGTACATACACAAACACCCACCTACACCTACCTACACACACACACACCTACACACACCCCCTTTCACTAGAACATAGACATGTACGCATTAACCGGCTGGATACCCGAGCGCTCAAACCTCAAGTCTGATACCTTCAATGCCAACGCCCTGTTTGATAAGATACTAGAAAGGTTACTTAACAATGCACTATTGGGCTTATGACCATGTAGGGATTAACTCTAGAATCATTGTTGTGTTAATTATAGGGTTTATTATTTATTGATCGTTTATTTAAGGCGGTACATTTATAAATTTACGTGTATAACACTAGCAAGTATATATATATATATATATATTAACTTAATATTATCACAATCATAACCCAAACATAACTATCTGGCAAAGATTTCAAAGATATTATCGTCAAAATCATTGTTAATTTAATATTGCATTGTGTTGGGTTTGCATTGATGTACTCCCACTCATCATTGTTCAGTACCTTTCTGATAATATATGTTGACAGTTTATTTAAAAATGTTCCTAAATTCACGTCATTGTCAATAATATTAAAATATAAATATTAAAATGTTTGAATCAGCAAAAAGGAGAGAATTAAATTAATATTAATTAACTCTATTAAATTGACGTATGTAAATGTGAAGACGATTATAATTTCTAAATATTATAAATTTAAGATAATTAGATAACTGTATAAAGTAAATTTAATTATTATATTTTATTTATAAAAATATCATTATTACGATTTTAAAATAAATGGTACGCTATATAAAAAAAACAAATAACATTATTCACATTATTTATGAATCAATAATATTAACGTAAATATATTTGGTAACATTACAGGATAGTTTTTGCGTGGCATGAGCTATATATTAAGTTAACTCTTTAAAAATAAATATTTTGTTATAACTCTTTGTTTAATTATAACTATTTTTAATTCTACGAAATATGTGCAAATTACATTCACACACTACTACCCCCCATTACTAATATCCCCACTGTTGTAGATTTCACTACCCCCCCACCCATTACTAATATCCCCACTGTTGTAGATTTCACTACCCCCCCACCCATTACTAATATCCCCACTGTTGTAGATTTCACTACCCCCCCACCCATTACTAATATCCCCACTGTTGTAGATTTCACTACCCCCCCACCCATTACTAATATCCCCACTGTTGTAGATTTCACTCTGGTCATTGTCTAGTGACAGTCTCTACGGGAGAACTATCGCTCGATGATGAGAAGAGGTCGGGTCTTGTACCTACTCACGCCTATGCAATGCTGGACATTCGTCTAGTGCTGGTAATATCACTAGTGTCACTAAAGTGTGTGTGTGTGTGTGTGTGTGTGTGTGTGTACTTGATGTAAATGATGTCGAGCTGAGACTTTAGTTAACTGAGACTGAGACGGCGTCGATGATTTAGATGTGACAGGCATCATTTCCTGCATCACTCTTAGTGTAGGCATCACCCTACGCGTGTTATAGGAATACCATAGCAATCGCCTTAAGCAATGATACTTTAATATTATATAGGTATCTAAATATATATATAATATATAAATATACAAATATGTATATATTTATTTTTATGACATTTTATCACCCTATTTCACAGAAATTAGCTTTTTTCTTATATGTGTAGTTATTAGTCATCTTTATCTATTACTCTATAGGAATATATTAAGGAAAAGTTTAATGATGTATAGAATTATTTATAATTATAAAAATATAAATATATAGATTTAGTTATAAATGTAAATATCCGCACTACAATTTATATATATATGACCACGTATTCAAATGTTTAAATACTCTCATTAATCACTAGAATTGTCTACGTAACTTTAGAAGTATTTATTTAGCTCTAGAAATATATACTTAACCGTAGATTTAGCTCCTCTAGCATTGACTGTTTACTTAACCCTACAATTATCTGCTTAGCCTTATAATCACCCACTAAACCCTACTATGATTAATACAGGGCAAGAGATTATTTCAGTTGAAGAATCCTTGGAGCGAACACGAGTGGAAAGGTAGAAAACACATTCATATATTCTCTTTCCTATACCCATGTGTACGTGTATTTATTTACTGATATCTCATTAACACATCACTTTAATCCATATATCACATACACTCACAAATACATATACACATGTTCGACACACTAAGATGTTAAAAATACTTAACAATAGATAACAAATATTTTTTAAGAGAGTTTTCTTATTTATTATAAATATAAATCACTTTATTAACTTAAATCATCTTATTAACCATCGATTACTGTTTTTCCCTATATATCCCATTACAAACTATCATGAATCTATATTCACCGGCGATTACAACTTATACACGAATGCAATAATTCTATTCTTTTACTACCCTCGGGATAACTACGATAACTTTTAAGCGAAATACATGACATATCTACTTCTCTACCATCTTAAGTGGGTTAGCGTGGGTTGAAATATGATTAATATTTTAATTTAACAAAAAAAATGTATTACATATTATCCAATTTCGGTATCTTATTTTATCACATTGTAAAAATTGCAACTTATTTTTAGATAATTCTATCCATAAACAGTGTTATAATAGGAATATGAATTAAAAAAATTACGAAAATGACAGGAAATTAATGAATATTATTTGTATTTTTATAAAATCTTATCATTTATAATGTTATATTACAATTATTAAAATATGTATTGTATTTAAAAATTTCTGTTTTGAATTCAGCAGAGATCATAGATTAAATAGCATTAAAATAAATAAACAAATCACGTGTCTATATAACTATATATCATTGGTTGAAAATAGATGCTTCCAACAGAAAATTAGTAAAATTATTTGATTATAAATAAGTAGAATTTATGATTATAAATAACGTATTCTCGTACCTGTAGCTAATTCACAAAGAAAGTTTTACTAATTTTCCGTTGGAAGCGTAAACAAACTTTGACTCTAATTTTCTCAAGTTTTAACTTTTTCACTTTTAGGCATATTTAAAAGCCTAAAACTCCTTTGATAACGAATATTTTATCTTACATTTTTACCATCTATGTATAACATATATATTTATAATTATTATGTATAATTGTCATGTACAAAATAAAATATTTAACTATTTTAAACTATTATATTTAAATAATTATAATTTATAAAGATACAAGATAAATATAAAGTAGAATTATATCTATATAATAAAAAAAAATTATTTAATTATCTTTAGTAGTTATTTATAGGTTGAGATCTAGCTAGAGCTATAATTAATGATAATTTACATTGCAATTGCGAACCCGTGCTAATGCTCTTAATTAAATTAAAACAAATTATTAATTTTATTTTATTCCACCAAATATATGAGCTTTACTTTTAACATAAACTAACTTAGTTAACTAACTTATACTTATACTTAAACAACACTTGCGAATATACCCACCTATAATAATCATAGTTTATATAGATAACATGGAATATGTATGCACTTTTTCGAACGAATATTCAAGTGTAGACATACACTATATTATTTATATAATTATTTAACTTGAAAATGACTTCATTAATAACATCCTTAAATATAAATTCTGTAAAATAATTTACCAGGAATATATTATGTACTTGTCTCCCCTATATTAGCATTACTCATAGTACTAATTATCTATGTAATAAACTTGCCAACCATATTCATAATGACATAAACAACTCACTTGTATATTTAAAAAAATGTATAAGTACTTAATAAAACATACATAAATAAATTAATAAACCATAATAAAATACTGCCTTATAAATGTACTAACTTATTTAATATTTAAATTGTTTATTCTTATGATTAGCATTATATATACATCCACAATGTGTTCTATGTTATAATGTATACGTACCACAGTGTTACTGTTCTTGTTCTGTCATTATGATCATTATTAATATTAGAATTATTGTTAGTTATATTTTGTTCTAACATGTATAGGGTATAATATCTGACAATTTTGTATAAATAAAATATTACACACACACACACCAACACACACACACCCTCACACACACCCTCACACACACCCTCACTCACATACGCCTACACTCATTAGGTAACTACTCGGATGATGACACCACTAACTGGACCCCAGCGCTGTGTCAGGCTTTGAACTATAATAGATCTAAGTCACTACAGGATGATAACGGTTATAGTAGTAGTAGTAGTAGTAGTAGTAGTAGTAGTAGTAGTAGTAGTAGTAGTAGTAGTAGTAGTAGTAGTAGTAGTAGTAGTAGTAGTAGTAGTAGTAGTAGTAGTAGTAGTAGTAGTAGTAGTAGTAGTAGTAGTAGTAGTAGTAGTAGTAGTAGTAGTAGTAGTAGTAGTAGTAGTAGTAGTAGTAGTAGTAGTAGTAGTAGTAGTAGTAGTAGTAGTAGTAGTAGTAGTAGTAGTAGTAGTAGTAGTAGTAGTAGTAGTAGTAGTAGTAGTAGTAGTAGTAGTAGTAGTAGTAGTAGTAGCAGCAGCAGCAGCAGCAGCAGCAGCAGCATCAGCAGCAGCAGCAGCAGCAGCAGCAGTAGTAGTAGTAGTAGTAGTAGTAGTAGTAGTAGTATTTTTTAAATATTAATCCTATCTTTAATTATATATATAGATACAATGCTTGCGCATAATATTAACTACAAATGTGTTAATATTAGCTACCATTACACAATATTACAATCATTAATAATTAGTGCAGTTTCAGTTTCCTCTCTGTCATGTTAATATCACATCATGTAACACAGGTATTTTCTGGATAGATTACGCCTCTATTCAAAGATTCTTCGATGTAGTCTACCTGAACTGGGACCCTCACATGTTTCCCCATCGAACCTGTATACATCAGTTAGTGAACACTCTTTGCTACAATACAATTACATATAAATAAACCTAATTGTGTTATAAACAACATTAAATACGAAACAGAATATATTCCTCGACGCCGATATCCCCTTAATTGTGATGTTGAATATGCTTATAACATTATCACATTATTAGTTGATTACACATTTGATATTGAATGTTATTAAGTATAACTTTCATTATATTACTTAAGGGGAAAACGGTCTTTAAAATAAAAAAATTTTAAATTTTATTTTTATTTAAAACATAGTATAATGTATGATATGTCAAAATATCATATGTTAAAAACATATATAAAGCATAAAAAACGTAATTTTATAATACCCCCATTTCTAATAAAATAATTATTAAAAAAATGGCGCAAAAATAACTGTTTACATATATTATAACACTGTTATTGTTTTTTTAACACAATTTTTCAATAATAATTTTTTAATTTGAATTATTTAAAAAAATAATATATTTATTTTCATGTCAACTAGCGACATATGTTGGTTTCATTTATAAATTCTAGTGATTTGTTATTCTAGTATAATACCATAGCATCATGTTCCTCCTCATCATCCTATTCGTCCTCGTCATCCGAAGATGACATCCCGGGTACAAGTAAAACTATGTTCGAGAAGAAGATTCGCTATTCTACTAAGTGCAAGATTTGCAAGTTCTTCTTAGCATGATTATGGAAGTGGATAATTTCATAATCATAATAAAATTAATTTTTTGTATATTTTTATTCTTTCATATGCAACTATAATATATATTAATAATGATTTATATCGATGCAATTGATGTAAAAATCATGATAAATTATACAAATTATATAAATATAGTATAAAAATTGTAAGAATTAATTAAAATAACTTTTACCATAATAATAAGAGTCAAAAAGCAGATAAATAATATAGTAAATCTTTAACGTCAATTATCTCAGAATATTTGTTTTTTTATGAAAATTTCTATTTATCAGTAAATAATAAACTAAACTTAGTCAAATTTTCACAGTATGTTTAGTAGTATATGTATATTGTATCTACAGGAAATATTGGTGATTAGATATAGAGTTGATAAATAATTATTTATTAATTATAATTATTGATAATTATCAATTATAATTGATAATTAAATTTAAAAAATAAATAATTCATTTTGGTAAATTTATTTTCTTTTTTAAAATGCTGATATTTTAAAAACTAATATTCTAATCATTTAACAATCCTAAAGAACACAATATATCTTAATGTAATGCAATTTAAATTATGTGAAAATCTTAATTATTTCGTGAGATTTTGAGTTTTCAACATCAACAAAATTCTATCTAATTACATTGAAATCTAAAGACCGTGAACCCCTTAAGTTACTTAATTATTAAATGATTCATTGTTATTATTTAATATACAACAATTTTTCGTTTATTTTTGTTTAGAATTATCTCTCACGTTCTCTTCTTTTCCATAATTTATACAGAATTTACATACTACACATTTAACGTTTACACCCTCTAGCCTATAGCTAATTTTAAGTGGTATTTTATTATATGGTTCGAGAAAATGGTATTCACGTTTTTTCGACATTATATAAGTAAATAACAAGTAAATAAAATAAAATTAAAAAATAATAATCTTTGGTAAATAAACTAAAAATAGATACTTTCCAAAAATATAATAATAAATTTTATATTGAATTTAAATTATATATTCTCTATAATATATATTCTATAATCTATAATATAGACTATATTATATATTAGTAAATTAAATAATTTAATGGTTATTTATTAAATATATATTATGCACGAATTTGAATAATTTCACCAATTTACCATAAATCGTGCATTTTATATATATAATTCGTGCAAAATGCACGAATTTAGAGAGGCCTAATAATGACTCATGAATATATTTACAATTAGATTATTAATTTCATATATTCACTATAAAATCCGTTTTTAAATGTCAATAGACTTTATTTAAATATGTATACACATTTAGTAATAAACATAAACTTAGATACATAACTGGTCTGTCCTAATATGCATGTTACAAATACCGTACATTCAACTGAACAACTGTAAGTATACACAACTCACATCGTAAGTAATGTTCCAATAAAGTGTTGCATTAAAATTTGAATATGAAATTGGAATCATGTGATATTAATATGCTAATTTAGGATGTGATGTTTGTAGCAAGGGAAGTTTACTGTATCAACTGTTCGACTGTTCAGACAGTGTCCTACTGTGTTTGTATTAATAGTTGCCAACCAACTAGTGATAATCCAGCATTATTGAACAATAGAACACTAGATAACAGCACGGCCATCTTGTATTTCACGATGACTCATCTTTAATTCTAAAAATAGATTATCCTTGTCATATATCTACTATAAAATCATATTACAAATGTTTACCAAACTTTATTTAAATATATAAACATAGATACACATAGATAAGTGGACTGTTCAACTGTCTATGTTACTAAAGCGATACATTTAACTGTACAACTGTACAACTGTCCATGCTACACACATAACACCAACCATCAATAACTTACAACCTGATTATTATATTTAATATAGAGTGAGATTCTCCATACAATCTCTACATTCATAACGTAAATACCCCATTACCTACACCTCCTACACCCCCTACACCCTCTACACCCCCTATACCCCCTATACCCCCTACACCCCCTATACCACATGACCAGTACGTGGAAGATGAAACAAGGACCACGTAAAGATGCTTACAGCATAGGAGACAATCCCCAGTTCTCCCTATGCGTTGAGAATCCGACCATATCTGCTGTCTGGCTCCTTCTGTCTCGACACATCATTGATAAGGTATGCCATCGTGTGTGTATATGTGGATATGTGTGTGTGTGTATGTGTGTGTGTGCGTGGGTGTGTGCATTCACGTAGGTGTGTATGTGTGAGTGTGAATGTATATGTGTGTGTGTGCGTTCATGTGTGTGATGTGTAAATGTGGGTATGTGCTTATATTTATATATGTATATGCTTGTATGAGTGTGTGTGTACTTATATGTGTATGAGTGTGTGTGTGTGTCTGTATGTGCATGTATGTATAAGTGATAGTAGTAATACTCTTGTCATGAATAACATTGTTGAATTCATTATTTGTTAGTCAACAGATTGTTATTGATTTCGCTTTGAGTTTAATTCAATAATACTAATCTATATACTTCATATTACATAAATGTATACATACCTTTTAGTCATACTTTTTAGTTCACATAAGTAAAAACAAATTAGTCCATACTATATCATTATTGTACATTATTATTTACACATCATTATATGTGTATTGCATATATTCTGATGAACATTGAATTTTGATTGAAAGTTTATTTAAACACTTAAATAAATCATAAATGATTTCTCAACAGTTATATATAGAATACAAATAATAGATTAGTAAAACAATAAATACTATTAATAATAATAAAATAAAATAGTACAAACCATACGGAAAATAATAAATAAAATAATAATGACAAACAATATTAGTATTACAGGTTGCCACCTGAGATCAATTGTTGTATGTATTTCTTGAATGTTTTATGCTATTTTATGGATCTAATATAGGGTGGAGGTAATATAAGAGATTACAAATTGCAATATAAAATGCAATTCGATGTATACGTTTATGATTTTATTTTTATTTAAATAATTCAGTAATATAATATATATATATATTAATATGATTATAAAGAAATATATCAAATACTCAAATATTAAATGTAATACAGATTATAGGTTTGATTACACAGAATATTCTCATAAGTAGTTCACAATACATGCATGTAACGTTACATAATGATTGCATAACAGGCCGACTTTGAAGATAATAAAGAATTCATTACTCTGTTGGTGTACAAAAGTACAGGAAGCAGACTCTATTATCCAGGTTAATACAAGCAATCGGTACTAATCTAATATATACCAGGACAGTTAGTTCATTGTAGATTTAAACATTCTTTCATTATACTGTAGAAAGTTTAAAAACTAACATCCATGATCTAGACTATGTTAATGTCATCTTTAAAGTAGTGATAATAATTAATATTGCAATGTAAGCCTTCACATAATGACTTCACATTACTACACATTAGCTTTGTTTTTTTATTCCAAAATAACTACACACCACTACCACTGCTAATATCATTACTTCCACTACTACCACCACTACTACCACTACTACCATTACCACCACCACCAACACTACAACTACTATCAGTCTTAATAATATATCCTAAGACTTAGATGTCACCCTTAGATGTACTAAGTCTAATGCGTTGTTATAGTGTACTATCCTTGATGTTATTCTCTCCTAATACACTAATGTATCTAACAGATGATCCGAAGCCTTTTATTAGCGGAACACGTATAAACAGTCCTCACTATCTTTGCAAAATAAATCCGTCCAGTGAAAACGCATCGAAATATACGCTAGTCGTTTCGCAGGTTTGCGACGAAAATAAATAATTGTTAAATATTCTATATTCAGTGTAACTTACTTGTTATTACTTAAAATGCATCATCAATTTAATAGATTACACTATTACTTTATATAGATATTAATATAGTATATACCATTATAATATATATTATAATAGAAATACTTTGATGATTAGAAAATATTATTTAAAAATTATGATTTTAGTATATTTTTTTTAGAATATGACATGCTACTGGTGTAATCTTATACCGGATCTTATAGATGTATATAAGAAATATATTATGTATAGCATTTATGTTTATTCTTATAAATAAAAGTATATTGATATATATATATATATATATATATATATATATCTACATTTATTGTAAATTACTATAGCATACTATCTATGTGTGTGTTTATGGATACAAATCTTTAATTATAATATAACAATAAATATACCTAATGCACTACACACTTAGTAGATGTATATAAACAACTAGTTTACCACCTACGACATCTCCTGCCCCCTAGTTTGAGAAAAGCACAAACATTCACTTCACACTGAGAGTGTATTCATCTAGTGCCATAAGCTTGAGTCATATCACCGACCCATACGAATGTGAAAAACAGGCTAGTATCACATATCATAATAATCATAATATTATTTATTAGAATAATTTTGTTTGTGTTCTGTTTCTTTATCTTGTTTATAATATTAATATGCTTTGTTACTCCTAAAAGCTTACAAATAAGTTATAGCATATTTTATGTTGTCACCCATTTAATATCTCACTTATTTACTTCTCTATTTCACAATTAGGTGTGTATTGCTATAGTATAATTCTCTTTAATTATATTTATATATATTTATATAATATATAATACATACATTTATATAATAAAACCCAATACATTTTATTTGTTAATATAAGTATTTTGAGTAATACAAAATATAATTAAATAAAATACGAATGAAATTAATCACTCAACCAAACATTACACTCTCTTCTCTCCTATACATATGTATTGCGTTGACAGATCACCGGAGAATGGCGAGGTTTGACCGCTGGAGGCTGCGCTAACAACAGAGACACCTATCGTAACAATCCTTTGTTTCACTTGACCGTTGACAATCCGGCCGGTCTCAATAATCAAGTGATGATCGAACTTAAGGCACCAAAGTTTGTATTCACAGCGTAGTACTGCGTGTGTATATCAGTTATAGTAGTATTACCTATATATATATATATACAGTCAACTCTCTGTAAGTCGGACTACGGATAAGTCGGACTTCTCGATAAGTCACATTTAGTTGGTTTGGTTGGATTTGTATCTAGTTCCATGTTAAATTAATCGGATAAGTCGGATAAGTTGGATTGGATAAGTCAGACTTTTCTATAAGTCGGACACATATTATAGTCATTTTTATGATTTTTATACTGGATAAGTCGGACTTTTTATAAATTGTCAGAAATGTTTACTTTAAATAATGAATATTATAATTCTAGTAAGTAATATAATTGAATACAACATTTTATGTTGCTGATTGTTGCATAATTCCATATTTCGGTAACCATTTAACTCGCGCTGCGCATTTCATATATTATTTGCATGATATTCTTAATCTCGGATAAGTCGGACATCTCGCTAAGTCGGACACTTATATAGAAGGGTTCCTTGCTTTTCTAATACCAAACCATATATAAATATATTTGAATTATGTAATTAATGTAATTGTATAAATGTGAAATTTAAAACAACATTATTCTTCTCTTCTTTCATTACCTTTAAAAATCACTTATTTATCTAAATAACATACATTTTTGTAAACATGCATTATTTAAATTTAATAAATTTGTAAATATATAAATAAAATAATATTATTGAAAAATGATAAACTAAAATTATAAAATTTAAATCAATACCAAATTATTGTTATATAAATGAAAAATACTATACTTTATGAATATAATTGTAAAAATCTAAATATATATTATTATTTTAATCAGCTAATGCTTACGAAAGTAATAGTATTTACTGAGAGATTGTACTATCAATATATACATTAAGATGTTTTTCATTTAATTTTGGTAAACAATATTTTTCTGTCGCATGAATTTAAAAAATAAACTCAGCCATGTTTGTCCTCAGACTGGGATATGGATAATGTATATTTACATAATTAAAAATATATAAATACATTCCTTTATAAAATAATAAAATTTTATATATATGAATAATTATTTATATTAAAAAAATTGATGACTGTGCAATGCTAGGCCCTCTAGTATAAATATATATATATATATATATATAACTGCCTGTGTGGCTCAGTGGTTAAGGCGTCAGACACACAAGCAGTAGGACACGGGTTCGACCCTCGTCCGGACCATTAATTAATTTTATAAAATGTGTCTTAAAATATTATTTAGAAGTGATCTTATATAATTGTGTATAAGTAAATGATCGGCTCTTGTTAAAACCATGGATGCCTTAACATGAGAGCGGCTTCGAAGGGACATTAGAGCCATATATGGTTATAAGTGAAAACTTCATCTAAGTTCCTGGATGGGATGAAAGGACTCCACCAAATAAAAATAACAATAACAATAACAATAACAATATATATATATATATATATATATATATATATGAATGTAATTTATATAGCCATTATCAGATTTACTATTAAATATATTTACAAATATTTTAAATTCATACTAATTAAACCTACATAATTTATGTCTAATTTTAAAATATGTACTTTATATGTTAATTAAATAATATTAAATTATTATATAAATCATGAATACTTTTAAATTGAATAATATTAGAATAAATTTAGAGATGAAATAGCAATATTAAGTTACGTTAATCAATAAAAAGATAACAATACGACATATATTATCTGTATACGAATCAGCTGTACATTATCATCATATGTTTCATGCATAAAGATAGAGATTCTGTGAGCGCACGCGAGTTTGAAGTTAACCCGATACCTCCTCTTCTCAGGCAATTCCATATCGGCATAGATCTCATGAAGATTGATGACTCATCTTTTGTGAAATCCACAGGATCTTACAAGTTAGCAAGCTTCTCATACCCCGTATGTTAATATAGAGGACATAGCACATGGACTACTAATAGTATGATAACTATGTATGCTTTAATGATGCTATCTAATTTCATTATAGTCTTGGCAATAACTTTACGAACGAATAGATTACTTTATATCTTTGTATTAATCATTGAATATACGATGGTAGATTATATGTACACTTATACACTTATACGCATATATATGTGTGTATGTGTAAAACTCAGAAATTGATGAAAAGTACCATTGTAGTAGATACATAAAAGACGTCCTTTTCTTGATGATATATTATTAATATTCACACACACACATATATATATATATATATATATATATATATATATATATATATATTATAAAATACTATAGACTAATAATATATTCATAATAGACTGTTAATTAAAAATTATTATCATAGATATCATATGTACATGCTTAATAATACTTCCGTATTCTAGGAACGGATATTGTATTTTACAAGTAGCCGATGTGGTGTCCGGCAACTATAACATACGCACGTCGACCTTTGAACCAGGGCAACAGTCTGCCTTCTTTGTGAAAGTGTATTCCGTATACCCGGTTGTATTATCGTGCGCTACATGAACGCCAAGTATTTACATTTCGCTATATTTGAATATTTCTCGAGTGAATATATATATAATTGAGTAATTAATGTCGTATTATTTATATATACATTGCATCGAAATGATGATATTGTTTTGCATTTATTTATGTTGTATTTGATATTTGATAATCGTTTAAAAATAACATGTTTTTCTGACTTTATCTGACTTTTACATACGAGATGTGATATTTATTAATTATTACTATTATTATTATTATTCAGATATTTTATACCCGTATTACATATTCAATTAATTATATCTGCCAATACATCTTCATATTCAATAAATTACAATCCATTATCAACATATAATATACATATTTTGTTAACAGAATATATATGAATAGATTATAGATTTTAAACGGAGTTGGAACAATTTTGTAAAAAAAAATATATATTAGATACTGATATAATATTTTAGATAATTTATATAATATGTACTATTGATAATAGTCTATTATTGATATGTTTTTTAATTGTTTGACAGATTATGATACCGATACGTGTATCTAGATATTAATATCTATAAATACATTTTTATAAAATACCTATTATAAACATTTTGAATTTAATTTATTAGAAAAGTATGATATGAAATAAAATATTTACCTGTAAATATATCATAACAATATTAAATATAATCCATAATAATAATAATAAAGAAAATACAAGATTACTAAAATTTACATTTATTTATCATTTTCACTATTTAATATTACACTATTAATGAAATATACTTTTTTAGACATTTACAAGTTATAAATACTAATGCTATGCAGTGTACATTGAGTTGGTTTTACTTTTTCAGATTTGATTAACTTATATATGTTTGACATACCTTTTTATAAATATATGTATGGAATGCTTAGATATAATTAAAATAATACTATATGAATGATATATAATATGATTGAAATCTTAAAAAAAAAAAAATCACACTTTTAAATTTTATAAATAATAAAATAATAAAATGACATCAAAGAATATTTATCAAATTATTAGTAGTTAATATATTATATATTGTCCACTTCAAAAACAAATATTATCCTTTGATGTTATATATTAAATATAAATATGAAACAATTATTGTATTGTATTCATTAGATAAGTAATCAAATAAGTATTATTAATTTATTTAATTTTATTAGTGTACCTATATTATATATAATTTTAGCCATAATAGATATATATATATATATATATATATATATATATATGTATATATTAATATATATATATATATATATATTAATATACATATAAATGTATATAATAGAAGGTGATATTAGATACAAAGTATCAGTAATATTGCCCATCTCTATAAATAGGTCATAGTGATACTAGTTCATATATTGCATGTGAAGGGAACACTCTTTTTAAAGAATGATATTTGCTAATTGAGAAATATTACATGTATGATATACATTGTATATGATAGTAGGTATATAGTAGGATGTATAGTTTAATATTGACAATATTATTTTAAAATTATATACTATATAGTATATAAGTATATAGTATATAGTATATACTATATAATTCCTAAAAATTAATTTTATTATTTTCAACTGATTTATATATTTTTTTTTGTGTTATGTTATTTTTATATTTTTGTTTACAAAATATGTTTAACGTTATTTGTGTGTCTAAATAAACATTCATTCATACTATAGTATATAGATATATATTGAATGCTTTTATAAAAGAAATTATTGATATCCCTTTTATAATTAAATGATATTTCAGTTTGAAATTAGCATATAATTTATTTTATATATATTATAAACGTAACTAGATTTAAACGTAAATATACAAATAAAATACTTATAAAAAAATATACAGAAGTTGAATAGATATATATATATATATAATAGCTAATGATAAACATATAATAAGATACTAGTAATATACATAGTTTATTAAATACAAAATTAGATATACTAAACTAGCAAGCAAAATAAAATAATTATTCTGAGAAAATCAAGTCTAAAGTTTAAATATTTGTTTACTATTTATATGTCAAATATTCTATTTATTTCATATATATAATGGATCTATGTATATTATATTATTAGTAAAATATTAACGACTGAACAGAATATAAATATACATATATATATATAATGTCATAATATAAATACTTATAAAATCAATTAATATAATGACATAAAATAACGAGAAAAGCAATTAATATAATAATACATTTATATTGAAATAAAATAATTATATAATAACATAAATTGTGATGCTGTAAATCTGGTATGAGATCACAATAGATAATTAACCATTTTGAATAAGTTGTATGTCATATTACACCACTTCGTATCAGGTGAATAGATTAGTATGTTACTGTCAACTATAAAAATATATAAATCTATTTAATGGTAAGTTATTCCATCATATTTGTGCTAATATATAAACATCTGTATAGGACATATATTTAGATTACACATTAGATCTACTAGCGATTTGTTAGAGTATTCTGATGAAACAGCGCTGAATAATTTCAAGTTTATGTAAAGGGGGAGTGACGTAAATAGTAAATATAATGTCATAAAATCTACTAAGTAAAAAGTAATGAAGTAAGAATTAAGAAATTAGAGTTTAGAAATTAGGCTATAGCTGGTCAAGTTGAATTTAGCTAATGTAGGTTTCTCGAATATTATCGGTAAGGAACAACTGAAGTTTTAAGAGACAAATGTATTATATTGGTATCGATACAATGAGGTAAGAAGAAATGGAACGAAGCAAACATAATGTAAATGAAAGTGGAATTCAATGGAATCCAGCAATGAAAATTCACACGACTTTGTTAGAAGTATGAATTCATGAACTTAGACCAATGTCTAGAGGATGTAATTAATGTTATTTCAAAGATATATATATATTTCTTTGCTATAGTAGTATTACATAGTGGAAGGCCACCAATAACTGTATAATATTTCATTAAAACAAAGAAAAGGGTTGATCAGTAATATGTATAAAACGATGTAGGATAGGAAGTGGTACATACTAGTGATGTAAATAATGCTCACATCTAAAGCATCGATGCAGTCTCATTTACCTAAAATATCTACTCGGCTCGGACTCGCTTGGCTAGAGTCTTATCTCGGTTCGACTCTTTTTTTTTTCCGTAAATGAAAGACTCAGCTCAGCATCAATAACCAAATGTTTCGTCTCAAAAAGTTTGGCATCATTTACATCACTAGTAGATACATCATGTATAGGAACACCCTATAAGTAGGAACAGCTGCGATTATGGGAATTCATCAATAATAGACTCATAATAGCAGCATAATAGCATAACTAATAGCCTTAAATGTTTACATTGGTTATTATGTTGCCATTAAATGTCTATTATGCTGCAATTAATTTGCCATGCAATTATGCTGATGTTATGTTGTTATGTATACATAAAGTTTATAAAGTCTATTACGCTATTATTATGCAGCTATTAATAACTTTAAAAGTATATTATTCTGTTATTATTAGAATAGCAATATAGTAGCAGTATACTAATAGCATAATAGACTTTAAATATCAACATAACAGAAGCATAATAGCATGAAAAATTAATATCAGCATAATAGCTAGGCGTTGGAACAAAGGGGACGGGATGGATATGTCCCCAACTTTAAAATCTAAGGGGACCTATAGTATAGTATATATATACTATAGTATAGTATAGTATATATATATATATATATATATATAGTGGTTTACTTTTACCACAACATTTATTTTGTATTGGTTGGTCCTCCCTACATACAAACTCGTTCCAGCGCCCCTAATAATAGCGCAAAGTAAACATTTGTGGTTATTAAATTTGCTATTATGTTGCTATTATGAGGTTATTACTGTTTGCTGGGATGATTCATGATTTAATTTGGATCTATTTTCATGTGGATTATTTATTATATGGATTTACACCTCGGAATAATTTGCGTGTGTTGTGCGTGTGTTACGCGCTTTATTTTAGATGTCCAGTTTACCATTTATTATCTAGTCTCCTCATCGTATGATCATTATTGTCTACGGATTATTGTTAGTATACACTTTTATATTGCATATATCATCATTTTATTTAAATTATAATTTCACATTAGCTATTTAAACACCAGCACTTGTTCATATACTATAATAGAAATAACGTTTTATTATTCGTATGAATACTGTTGACATAACAAATATACCCTTTCCTGTTTTTATGAAATGCACATGTTTAAATAAATTTAAATATTTGTAATTGAAAATGTTGACATGTTTAAATGAAAATGTATACTCTATAAATTTAAACATAAAGGTGCTCTATTAATTTAATATGTTCATTAATTATTCAATTGGAACGGATTATTCAATCAAAGGAACTTTACTGTTAATTTGAAATCGTGTCCAGACACCTGTCGGTAAAGTTCTGCTGATTCCATTGTTTCTAACAATCTTTTCCTATAGGAGAGCTTTTTTTCCAATTTTCCTATAGAGATGATTTACTAAATAATATTAGGATACGTACTATTACATTAAAATGTATATATTTATAAATACTATAAATACTATAGTAAACATTATTATAATGTTTATAATGATTATAATGATTATAATAAATAATTACTTATAAATTAATGTTATTTAAATAAATCATATATTATGATTTGGTATGAGGTATGCCTACATTAAGCAATATTACCTTAAGCATATCACACAGATATATAAAAATAGTGAAACCCACCGAATTAGTTAATAAAATATCCCTGTTTAAATATAAGATAATATAATATACCTACTCTCAATATTGTATAATATATATATAATATATTATAATAATAATATTATTTATAATTTTATTTATCTATATATATATATATATATATATATATATATATGAACTTAGATGCAGTTTTACTTATAACCATATGGATCTAATGTCCTTTCGATGCCGGTTTCTTGTTAAGACATCCATGATTTTATCGACTAATTTATTGGATAATTTAACAAGTACATGATCGATAATTTATTTATACCTAATTATATAAGATCACTTCTAAATATTATTTTAAGACATATTTCAATGTCCGGACTTAATGGCCAGCTTGTACCCGCGTCCTACTGCTAATGTGACACCAAAGATTTTCCGAAGGAAAGATATAACACTTACGCGAAATCGTGTAATTCGAATTTGTATACAAAATACCCTGGTGCCACCTATAGCGGGTTACTTTTAGGAACTATGTGTTATTTATAATGTAAATTCGTATTTAACTATACACTTTTAAAATGTTAAATAATATGCTTTAAATTAATATTTATATGATGAAAACTAAGTGTTCATTACTAATATATAACAAACAAATATGATATGTATGTTTTAAATGCTATAAGTATATATTTAGTGAGTAAAAGCTAATTTATATTGCATGTAATTTAATAGAGCAATGAAAACATTGTTATATGCAAACAGAGCCGAACCTAAATCTATTTCAGTGATTTCGATACTACTGCTAGCAGCGGTTGGGGCTATAACTAAATTACGTTGCATGCATAGGGGGTGTTATATCTTTGCTTCGCAAAATCTTTGGTGACACCTTAGCCAACTGAGCCACACAAGCAGTTCAATTTAATAAAATATATATATTATAGGCTATACATATATATTATACCTATACATATATATATATATATATATATATATATATATATATATATATATATATATATATATATATATATATATATATTATAGACATTAGTATACAGTTGGCAATAGGTTTTTCTCGATAGGTTAACTATAATATAATATTTAAAAATTGCTATAACTTCTGTAGCCTGTTAGGATATTTATGATATTCAATTGATATGATATTCAAATTAAGATTTAAAAAAAAAATATTTATAAAAAGGAAATATAAATGTATTAATTGTTAAAAGTATTAATATAAAATACTACAAATTAATAAATATCTATGATTAACAATTTAAATTATAAACTGATAAAAAAACTAGAATTAGATTATTAATATATTAATAAAGTATAACATAAGTGTACCAAAGCCCTCAGGGTTTTGATTGTACTATAATTTTCTCAACCTTAGTAATTGGGTGCAATCCCTTCCAAGGCAGTGAATAGTTAAGGATCAAGTGTACCGATAATGTTCTGTATATGTGAGTCTCACATTGAGAGAGCCGTGTCGTTGTTGTTGATATGTTAATTGTTATCATGATGTAATAATGTATTTGGTTCCTATGCACTATAAAAATACAGGTTCTGGGTGTGTGGCTTTGGGTGAGGCTATAGCTAAAATACTGGGAACATTAATTCTATTATATAATATTGTAGTTAGTTTTTCATAGTTATATTATTTTCACACACAACTAATGTTCTACTTAATTTATTATTGATATTGAAAAATCTAAAATAACCTAATCTATAATAAAAATAAGATAAGATGAATAGTAAGCATTATAAATAATCGTAATTAATAAGTACAATATTATATTCACTATTGTCTCTATATATATTATTTCTCTTAATCGTCGTACGACGCTAGCGAGCGAAGCGAGCTACCGGACCTTCTACGAGCGAAGCGAATCTCGCTCGGCACCAATTTTTTCCACATTTATAAATCTAATACCCTCTAGATAATAAATCGTCGATAATATTTATATATATCGATTATATTATTAGGACACGGTTAGTATACGCGATTTACATATAATTTACATATATTTATATATTTATTCTATTTATAAATATTCTATTCATCGATCGAGGCATTCTATCGTTCTCTCGATTCTCTATGGCGGAGATAGGTAAAAATCTCTATATCGCGTATACGGACGACATAAAATACGTTATATACGAAATTTTTTCACCGGTTACTAATATTACTCGAACCCTAATAATACTAGATTTCGTTAAATTTAAATTTCGAGTTTATAAAAAAAAATGTCCTATCTCCGCCGCGTAAAAATTTAAATTTATAATATTCGTTTCGCGTAAAAAAATCGATAACATATAGATATAATTATAAAAATAACAATTATGACGATTATTAACATATATCATACGTACTAGATTTAGGTTATTTGGTTTAACGATAATATAATAATTATTTCCTATCTCCTCCATGTAAAAATAAATTCTTAAAATTATTATGTGATGTTAAAAATCAAAATCCACAATAATTAATCGATTTCAATAATTTTAACTTTATTACATAGATAATTAAAATATAATATTGTGGTATATAATATTTAATATTCTTCGAGCTAAAGCCTAAATAGTGAAAAATACGTGATTTTTGAGGGGTAAATTTGACCGACTTCCGGTAACGGGTTCGCCTCGATTATAATTTCAACGGATGCGGAGTACGAAAGTTCCTATAATAAATTGAGAAAAACCATTAATATATGAATAATTGGGTGTCCAGCTCGGTTTCAATTTTTTACCAAATTTCACCATACAAATGGTCAAGAAAAAAAAATTGCAATTTATAATGTTAAGAGTGATGAGTAGATATAAATGTAACCATTCGCGATGCATTTACTATGATTATTTACCTCATAAATGACTTTACAAAATTACATTTCCTATCTCCACCATGTAAAAACATGAATTTATAATATTTTTATCATGTAGAAAATTCAAAATCTATATTAATAATTCGATTTTAATAATTTGAACTGTATCGAATAAATTATAAAATGTAACTTGGGCACTTGGGTTTGGGTTTGGTTTGGTTTTGGTTTGGTTTGGGTTTGGGTTTGGGTTTGGGTTTGGGTTGAGTTTTGGTTTGGGTTTGGGTTGGGTTGGGTTTGGGTTTGGGTTGGGTTGGGTTTGGGTTGGGTTAAGTTTTAATTTTTGTAGGTTTTTTTTAGCTGCATTACTTCCCGAGTTTGCCTATAAAAGTAGATTTTCACGGTTGTGATTAGGATGGGTTAAGTTTTAATTTTTGGTGGTTTTTTTTAGCTGCATTACTTCCCGAGTTTGCCTATAAAAATAGATTTTCACGGTTGTGGTTAGGTTGGGTTAAGTTTTAATTTTTGGTGGTTTTTTTTAGCATTATTGGTTTGGATTTGGGTTGGGTTTGGGTTGAGTTTGGGTTTTGGTTTGGGTTTGGGTTTAGGTGGGTTGGGTTGGGTTTTGGTTGGGTTAAGTTTTAATTTTGGTAGGTTTTTTTAGCTGCATTACTTCCCGAGTTTGCCTATAAAAGTAGATTTTCACGGTTGAGGTTAGGTTGGGTTAAGTTTTAATTTATGGTGGTTTTTTTAGCTGCATTACTTCCCGGGTTTGGGTTTGGGTTTGGGTTTGGGTTTGGGTGGGTTTGGGTTTTGGTTTGGATTTGGGTTGGGTTTGGGTTTGGGTTGAGTTTGGGTTTTGGTTTAGGTTTGGGTTTGGGTTTAGGTGGGTTGGGTTGGGTTTTAGTTGGGTTAAGTTTTAATTTTGGTAGGTTTTTTTAGCTGCATTACTTCCCGAGTTTGCCTATAAAAGTAGATTTTCACGGTTGAGGTTAGGTTGGGTTAAGTTTTAATTTATGGTGGTTTTTTTAGCTGCATTACTTCCCGGGTTTGGGTTTGGGTTTGGGTTTGGGTGGGTTTGGTTGGGTTTGGGTTTTGGTTTGGATTTGGGTTGGGTTTGGGTTGAGTTTGGGTTTTGGTTTAGGTTTGGGTTTGGGTTTAGGTGGGTTGGGTTGGGTTTTGGTTGGGTTAAGTTTTAATTTGGGTAGGTTTTTTTAGCTGCATTACTTCCCGAGTTTGCCTATAAAAGTAGATTTTCACGGTTGAGGTTAGGTTGGGTTAAGTTTTAATTTATGGTGGTTTTTTTAGCTGCATTACTTCCCGGGTTTGGGTTTGGGTTTGGGTTTGGTTGGGTTTGGGTTTTGGTTTGGGTTTGGGTTTGGGTTTGGTTGGGTTTGGGTTGGGTTAAGTTTTAATTTTGGTAGGTTTTTTTAGCTGCATTACTTCCCGAGTTGGGTTGGGTTGGGTTTGGGTTTGGGTTGGGTTTGGTTGGGTTTGGGTTGGGTTAAGTTTTAATTTTGGTAGGTTTTTTTTAGCTGCATTACTTCCCGAGTAAACCTATACATGTATATTTTCACAGTTGTGGTTAGGTTGGATTAAGTTTTAATTTATGTAGGTTTTTTTAGTAATAAAGTTGTTTTAGTAATAAAATTCTTTTAGTAACTAAGTTGATTTAGTAATACAGTTAATTTTTTGTAATAAAGTAGTTACTTTTTAGTAATATATTAGTTACTTTTAGTAATAAAGTAGTTACTTTTTAGAATAAATGTAGTTCTTTTAGTAATAAAGTTTATTTTTTTTAGTAATAAATGTTGGTTCTTTTAGTAATAAAGTAACATTCTTTTAGTAATAAAGTAGTTACGTTTTAGTAATAAAGTTTAGTTGCTTTAGTAAAAAAGTAACAACACAAGGAGCGTTAGCCCTTGATCAGTAAAAAAGTCACTTGTAATACTATTATTATTGTTATACTAAGTATATGTAATGAATAGTTTACTAGTAGTTTTTTACATAGTATATCTACTTTATTTGAATTAATAAGAAAAAATAAGAAAATATATCAAGATATGTATTTAAGCTTTATTTAATATATATATATATATATATATATATATAAATAATATAAAATTATATACCTATATATGTTTCATAAACTTAAGGGGATCCAGCACATAACACGCAATTTGCAATTTCGTGTATAAATAGATAGGAAAAACATAGGTCCACTAAAAAAAATAGAACTGATATTCTATTCATTCGATTGACTTAATTTTTTGTGTAATGTATTCATAACATATACATGCATAGGAAAATAGAAAGTTATTATTATTAATATTATTATTTATTATATTATATATATCTAAATTAAAAATTAGAGATACTAATATGATGGTATTTCTATACAAATTATCATTTTATACAATGAATTCTATACATTTATTAATTATCTCTCTATTTTGCTATTCACATAATTATATTCCATATAAAGCAAAACAAAATAATATTATAATTATAATAGTTTTTATGTTCTATATTTTTGAATGCACATACCTAGCACGAAATAATTATTCTGAGAAAACAGCATTTGAAGTTTGATAGCATAAAAATCTAATATCGAATAGTATATAATATAGCATTATCTTATTGTCATAAAATACATTTTTATGCGATTTCTAGACTGAATACATGTCTAATTTTTTTACAGATACTAAAAAAATACTACAATAAGTATTATTATGTAATAAAATAAAATATAAAAAAAATAAAATATCATTACTTTAAATGTGCGGGATCCCCTTAAACTACACACGTTTCTTAACTTACTACTAAAATTAATGAATGTTATAAAAACCGTATATAAATAAATAAAAACTGCTAGGAGAATTATATATCCAAATAATGTATTGTATTATATTCCTTATAATACTTTATTATACTTGTATATATAATATTAAATAGTAATAATAATATGTGTTTATTAAAATCACACACACATATATATATATGAATAGTATTCATTGAATACAATATAAATAGTGGATACACATTGACCCCTCAATAATTCGTAGACTTATATGTTTTAAATAACTGAAGGCCAAAGACAATATAATACAAATAGTAAAATTTTTTTCTTGAGTTTTGATTTTAAATTGATTAAATTCTTAATAGACACAAGAGAAAAAAAATAACTACCTATGGCCGAATCCGCGACATATCGCTTAAGAGATTTTACTGTTACAATGAGCCATAGACCATAGACCTTTATATATATATATATTAAGTGTTGTAAATAAACTTTAAACAAACGAACTGTTAAAAATTCCATAGCAATTTTGGATTTCCATGAAATTTGAACATTGACAACCATTTTTGAGTTAAACATATATATTTCAAACTATTTGAAATTATTTTATCAAACTTTTATTTATTTTATCGAACATTTTGTTATTTTATTTTGAACTTCTTGATCATACTTTCAAAAACTTCATTAAATATATACAATACATCGTCTATAATATGTATTACATATACTTATATATGCAATGTATATTAATAATTATAATATTATACATTATAATAATATATGTTTGACTAAAAGAGCATTAATAGTGTGTATTATTTTTATTACTTTTATTAATTATCGTGATTTTATTTTATATATAAATATGTTAATAATTAATTAATATCATAATAATTAGTTAGAATGAATTCTTTCAAAGGGAACATGCTTGGTAATATGAATGAATTGAGAAAGGATGATTTACTGACAGACTTCACTATAGTTAATAAAGATGCTACTTATAAAGTTAGTAATTAATAACAATAAACAATGTTATGTAGATATCTTTATATATAATTAATTTAGTTATTATTATGCCATATGTAATATAAATAATAGAATATAATTATTTATATACCAATATTAGTAATATCTAATAGTGATATTGTAATATATTTAATATTTTATATTTATATATATATATAAATTATAAGTTATTAAGTTAATGTGTTATTATAAATTATAAGTAATTAAGTTCACTGTAAAATGTATTATAGTAATATTTATTTATAAATATAGTTATTATTTGTGTATAACATTATTAATATTATGTATACTAAGTAAAAGAAATGATTGTTTCATTAAATATGCTGAACAAGTTGTATCAGGTCGCCTGATTCAGGTGATATATAAATATTAGCTATATTATAATATATATATGTGTTTGTAAGGTTAATTATGTGAGTGATGTTTAATTATTGTAAAAGAGTATTATTTGAGTAAGCTATATTTTGTGTGTAACATGTATGATATATCATTTTTATAATGTATATTATATATGTTGAGTATAATATATGCATGAGGTATATATGATATGTATAAAGTTTTATTTATGTAAAGTGTATTATGTATGAAGGATGTATGCTTTGTAACAGTTGTATTATGTATATGAGGTATATTAGGTATTTATAGGGTTGGAAAGGGTAGGGGTTTTTGGGTTTAAACCTTTTGATAATTGTAGGGTTTTTGTGTTTTTTGGGGGTTTTTCATTTTTGTTTTCATTATTATTTACAGGTTTTAGTATATAATTAATTATTATTATTTAATTATCACATTTAAATTAATTTACAAGTTAATAATGATATATATATATATATACAGTCAACTCCCGATAAGTCGGACTCTCAAGGGACCGGGAAAAGTGTCCGACTTATCCGAGATTCAGAATATCATGCAAATAAGACATGAGATGCGCACTGCGCAGCGTGAGTTAAAGGGTTACTGAAATGTGGAATTATGAAACAATCAACAACATAAAATGTTGTATTCAATAATATTACTAAAATTATAATATCATTATTTAAAGTAAATATTTTTGACAATTTATAAAAAGTCCGACTTATCAAGTATAAAATCATAAAAATGACAATAATATGTGTCCGACTTATAGAATAGTCCGACTTATCCAATACAACTTATCCGATTAATTTAACATGGAACTAGATACAAATCTTACAAACCAACTTAATGTGTCCGAGAATTCCGACTTATCCGTAGTCCGACTTACCTGAGAGTTGACTGTATATATATATATATCTGAAGCCCTTTAGAGGAAATAACAATATAATAATGTATATACTTCATACGAAAAAAATGTACAACTTTCTTCTAATAAATATTTATTATTATTATTATATATATATACATTTATATTGAGGAGTCTATTTATATCTGCTATTATTATATGTGATTCAATAAATAAATATTATTGTTATATACACTAATATTTCAAATATATATTAATCATTTATATTTATATATAATAATATAAATAATTTATTAGAATACTTGCCATTTTACAATTTATAATGTCATTAACCTTTATAGTATTATACTAATATATATTACAACACTATTATATTATATAATTTATATAATGTATATATTTTTATTTTATATTTTTTTTTGAATATTTATTTTTAAATTTAGAGAAAGAAAAACCCCTAAAAAACCCCCAATAACCCAAAAAACTCATATATTTCTTAGATTATTGGAGTTTTTGCCAACCCTGGGTATTTATAATTTATTATTAGTATAAGGTATATTATACATATAAGGTATGGTCATTTTATTACGTATGTAAGGTATTATTTTGTATTTTATCATATCTATATGTTATGGCTTTTTTTATAAATTTTGGATCAACTGATTTAAATCAATTATATATGTTTTTTCCCATCTTTATGACCGATAATACAGATGTAAAATAAATAATTAGTTATATGATAATTTCAATATTACATTATATATAATCAGAAGAACTGTTATATATCTGTTATAGTATATCAATGTGTACACAATGTTGTCTTAAGTTATTTATATATGTTAAATTTGAATCTATTATCTATATAAATACCAAGAAGTGTATGTGTTTAAATTATTAACAAATAGTATTATTTAATTCATATGAAATATGATTTATATTATGGCATACAAATAGAAATACTTCTTTTAAAAATGAACTATAAAATTAATATTTTTAAACCATTTTTACATCTAGACATTTTGTGTACTAATTTTTAGATTGCCTACGTTATTAGAAGATACTATCAAAGTAGTACCAAAGTAGGTATTCTAAGTAGTATATACCAAAGTAGGTATTTCAAGTAGTATATACCAAAGTAGGTATTTCAAGTAGTATTACATCAAACAAATGTAACCGATTAATTTGATATGTCTTACTAAATCTTACCTTACCTTACCGGATCGGGATAGTTTCCCGATCACTTTCAACAATTTTCTTCCACGTCATCCTGTCTTTCATAGCTGTCTTCAGTTCTTCAGTCGTCAGTCCCGTATCATCACATAGCTGTTTTACATAGGTTTTTCTGGGTCGTCCAATCTTTGTTGTACCATGGTTCGGTGTCCACAACAAAACATCTTTTACGATTTCTTCCTCACTTCGATAACAATGGCCTGCGAAACGTGTTCTTCGTATACGTATTATAATTGTTAGTGGTGGAATAATTCCGTAAAGGCGAATCTTTGTTGGATGCTCTTTCCATGATATATTTAATATGGCTCTCAACATTCTTGTGTAAGTTCCATCGAGTTTTTTCTCATGTTTTTTAGTTAGGGTCCAAGCTTCAGAGCCGTATAATAGGACAGATTCTACCATGGCTCTAAAGAAGTTCCTCTTTAGAGTTGTGCAGAGTGGTGATTTCCATATGGAACTTAACTTGTCTAGAGCTGCCCAGGATTTAGCTATTCTTATTTTTATTTCTTTATCGGTCTATTCTATTTCGCTTCCAAGATAAATGAAATTATCGACATTTTTCAAGACTTCCCTATCTATAGATTTTACCATTTTATTTGAGTTTATGTTCATGTGTTACTTCTTTTTAATATTTACTTTGAGACCTACTGTTTTCCCACTTTCTTCTAAGACATGCAGTAGGTTTTCAGCATTTCTGCTAGAATCTGCAAATATTACAAGGTCGTCAGCATAATCTGCATCTGTTATCTTGATTGCTGGATATCTTCTACTTCGTTGTTTCGATAGTGTTAGGCCTAGATCTTTATTTTTATTAATAGATGTTCTTAATACATAATCGAGTGTAATAATAAATAATAAAGATGCCAGAGTATCCACCTGTAGAACACCTGCATTTATATCAAAATATTCTGTGTCACCATCAGGTGACCGTACCATTGATTTAGTATCTCTATATAGTATCATAATTGCGTTGATTATCTTCATTGGAATACCGTATGACTTAAGAATTTGTGCCATTTTTACTCTGTGTATTGAGTCGAAAGCTTTAGAGAAATCTACAAATATTAGGCTGGCCTCAAGATTCTTTTCTTTAACACCTTCGATTATCCTTCTTACAGGTAGAATTTGTCCGACGGTTGATCTGTTATTTCTGAAGCCATTTTGATTTGGTCTGAGGATCATATCTAGGGTGGGTTGTATTCTTTCTCTTAGTAGCGTATTATATATTTTAGCCGCTATACATGTTAGTGTAATACCTCTATAATTCTCTGTAACAGTGAGGTCACCTTTCTTTGGGAATGGGAGGATGCAACCTTTTGTCCAGTATTCAATTGGTTTCTGAGAGTATACATCGTTGCAGAATTCTAGTAATATGTGATTGAAGTGACCTGTCTTCCATACTTCGGCTGGTCTAATCCGGCGATTTTATTTTTCTTTGTTTTTCTGAGTACCATTTCAAGTTCTTCTATAGTAAATGGACCTTGCTCAATCTGAAGCTCTTTGTCCACTATTTTTACTATGTCTTGATTAGTTGTTATCGGATTTTTTCCTAGTAATAGAGAGAAATGTTGTTTCCATTTTTGTATACGATCTTTG
>OZ025244.1:2378434-2398434 GCA_964019155.1 Osedax fenrisi
TTAATAAAAGTTATATACAAAAGAACAAAATTATCAATACAAATTAAATTATTTAATTTTCTATTAGAATAATACATTTAAACAAAATCAGAGATATTAAATTATTAAATTCATATCCAGTATAGCCAACAATAATTGTAAATAATGAGGATAGATACTATCTATTAGATAGTGTATCAACTTCAGGGATATGGTGGGGTCAGGTCCAATGCCTTAGAGATCTTATTTGTTCCAAGCATTAATTATATATATATATATCCAATTAATACTATATACAATTTATCGGGTTTTATTTGAAAATAATATTAAAATATTTATAATATAATATTACTATTTTAAGTATGTATCATTATACAAATCTAAAAGTAATTATTTTATCTAATAAATATTATAAATATTCAAACTTAGATGTACTTACTTAGTCTCTAACTTAATTATATGTTAAAATGTATTTGAAAAATATTATTTGAAAAATTTAAATAAATTGTATGAAAAAAATTAAACAAATATTATAAATATAACCTAATGAATATGAGTGTCTCTTAATAAATCATTAGACTGTGAGAAAAAAATGTGACATATATTGATTAACCGTGTATCTTGGGCTTTGGTAATACTATATTAATTATAAACTTATAAAATGTGTATAGTAAACCGTATAGTAAACTCTGTTTGTAATAAACAATTACAGATTTCCTGTACATTACAATTTAACTGTATATATATATATATATATATATATATATATATATATATATATATATATATATATATACTTATTATTATTAATATTCATATGTCATTATTATTATTAATAATATTTAACTTAACAAATATAAACCATGATATCATTCATGTAATAAATAATAATACTCATATTTTTAAATAATATTAAATATGTAACCATATCAACAGGTACACAAACTAATATTAGCAACACATAGTGAATATTTTAATAATTTGTTTCGAAATGAAATAAAGGACAATTTTAAGAATAAAGTTGAATTTGAATATAGTGCTCCAACTATGAATTCCATTGTAGAATATTTGTACAGCGGTGAAATTGAATTATCTGAAGATAATATTACAGATATTACAAATATTTCTTGTTATTTGCAGGTTTATATAATTAGTATATTCGATTAAATTATATTTTATTTTATTATAATATATTTAAATACATATTTTTTTTATTAGAATTATCAAATTATAATACATATATAAATTATAATTTGTATAGTAAATTATATATTAATATATAAATATGTAAGAACTCTCAAATTATGGAATACCAATAGGTTACCCTAAATTATGAACACAATCGTAGTTTAAATTTGATAATAGATTTATTATATAATATTGATTAAATATAATAAGATTGATTACTATGAATAAAATATAATGGATTTTTAAAATTAAATTATTTACTTGATTGCTCTTAATTATTATTTATAAATATCATAAAAAGTAGTTATGTAATGATATATATATATATATATATATATTCAAATTATCAATAATATTAATAATATAACTATAATTTCAGATTGATACATTAAACAAAAAATGTCAAAAGTTTCTGTTTTTTTAAAAAGACCCTAGCTTATCCATTAAGATGTTAAACACAATGTACATATTTTAAAGAATGTTTTGACTGAATAAAAGAAATAAGTGATTCTAAATTTTACTTTATTATTTTTTAATTATACTATCGAGTTATACAAATCATTTAGTATTTATGGATATAAATGTAAAGATGAATTATATTATGTAACATCAATTATATTATAGATTACCAACAATTTAGAATAATTAAATATGCAGAACATTTATTATTACACCGTCAATTATAAATATTGTAGTTAATTTTAACGTTAGAAAATCTGAGTAACTAGAAAATACTAGAAATTTAATTGTAGATGACATTATTAAATACGTTTATTTTGAAGTTGACTTTTTTATGATACATATGTTCAATTCATAAACAAAATTGATATTAAAACTCACATATTTCTTTCGATGACAAATTTATTATTTCTTAAAATAAATTATCTTGTACTACAGTAATACATATACATTAACTATATATGGTAAAATAATTTATGAGAAAATAGTTTTTAATGATTGTTTATTTATTATTAGTATAATATAATACTAAAATATAGTCAAAAGGTTGTCTTTAATTAATCTATTAATGCATGTAAACACGTCCTTAGTTAACACCGCTCAATATTGACATTTACGTTATATTAGCTTGTTCTTATGTATATTACGAGGTAGGAATTTGAAACGTATTTGAAATCATCACTGTTCTTGATATCATCGCCATACAGACGTTTTATATAATTTGTATCTTTTTTGTTCAGCATCATATACTCAGTTTTTCCAGCATTTATTTGTAGACAGATATGCTTAACGACTTCTTCGATTGTAAGCATAAAATAGTTTGCCTTTTAAGCTATCTGAAAAACTGATATATCATTATGATATATATTGTTCATAGGTTGGTATAATAAATGTACATTACCAGTCAACCGAGACTTCTCACATGGTTTGGTTTGGCAATTCCTCAATGTACGTTACTTGCACGGCTGCATGCATCTATATCACTTTACCGAGACTTTACATATTATGTTACGTTACTTGCACGGCTGCATGCATCTATATCACTTTACCGAGACTTTACATATTATGTTACGTTATGTGACTTCATTATCGATATAAGATATATTATCATATCTCGACTATTACCATTATACTGTTACTACTACTATTATTATTATTGTTGTTATTATTATTATTATTATTATTATTATTATTTTATTAAGGGTATCCTTAGTATAAGCTAAACATAGCTTCTGGGTATCCCTCCGATTATTATAGCAAATATTCGGTAAATAAAATTCATTCATTCAATAACTTAAACATATACTAATAATGGTGATAGGTTTGAACCTACAAGTTTGATAATATTATTAAATATTTTTATGTATTTTGATTAATTATATATGTATATATATATATATATATTGATTGTTTGAAAGTTTATTTAACACTTAAATAAATAATAAATGATATATAAAAAGTATATTAATAATAAGTATATTAATAATAATAAAATAGAATTAATCGTACGAAATTAATAAATAAAATAATAATGACAAACAATATTAGTATTACAGGTTGTTGCCACCTGATATAAATTGTTGAATATATTTCATCAATGTTTTATGCGATTTTATGGATCTAATATAGGGTGAGATATAAGGTGAATTCGATAGTTTTGGACCAATATAACTAAGTTCCCTAGTATTCATTTTTGAAGGATGGAGAATAATGATAGAATGTTTGAATGATTGAAATGCATGTATTCTAATGGATAGAATGGAAGATATTTATACTAGAGAAGCAGAAATATAAGAGGGGCAATTAGAAGAGTATATTGAGGAATGAACAATATATAGTATGCGATGTGTTTCTTAGCAGAGTGTTTGTTAAATGGGAACCAGGGAGGTAATTGTTGGTATGAGGAAGTAAATATAAGATGAATGATCTCGTATATGTAGGTTATATGTTATACGGATACCCATATATATGAATATAATCATATACCATATATATATATATATATAGCCTATATAATATAGGTGATGATGATATATGGTTTATTAGGCACTAAAATAAGGTCATTCATGTAGACCCATTCGCACTTACAGGAAGAAAATAATAATAATATAACAATTTAATAATAATACTACGCTGAAGCTGCATTATTTCCAGAGTGAACCTATAAAAGTATATTTATTTATATTGTTATTTTTACTGCTGTGGTTAGGTTGGGTTAAGTTTTCATTTTTGTAGGTTTTTTTATAATAAATTAATATTTATTAAGCTTACTTTTAGTTATAATAAATTAATATTTATTAATTTATTAAAGTAACCTATCTTTTAGTAATAATAAATTAATATTTATTAATTTATTAAAGTAACCTTTCTTTTAGTAATATAGTTACTTTAACTACTTTAAAGTAACCTACCTATCTTTTAGTAATAAAGTAACTACCTATCTTTTAGTAATAAAGTATACTTACAACTTTAAAGTGTATATATTTATAACTACCTATATATATTTTTAGTAATACAATTATTTTAGTAATAAAGTTATTTTAGTAAAAAAAAGTAACTACTCCCTGCTACTACTCAAGGTGCGTTAGCCCTTGGCCACGTGCAAGAGTCTACTAATATCTAGATATTATAGTAGTAATAAAATAAGTACAAAATTATGAAATTATACTATAAATTATAGTTAAAATTATTGAAATCGAGTAAAACTTTTTATAATGTCAACAAGTTTTGAACAAACCTGACCAAATAATGTATAGTCCATGGGTGGAACCCTCGGGTACATGGCAAAGAATACATATTGATTATGCCTGACCGTATCTAGGTGAGATGTTCTTAGTGGTTGTAGACGCATATTCCAGGTGGCTTGAAGTGAAGGTAATGAAAGGAACAACAAGTGGAAAAACAATTTAAGAGTTAATAAGTATATTCGCTACACATGGATTTCCCCAAGTAATAGTCGGTGATAATGCTCCAAACTTCGCAAGTGAGGAGTTCAAGGTTTTCCTAAAACAGAATGTGATACAACACATTTGTAGGTACACCTACACCACCGTATCATCCAAACTCGAATGGTTTAGCAGAGATAGAGTCGTACAAACATTCAAGAAGGCTTTGGAAATGAAGATTCACTCAAGACAAGATTATCAAAGTTCTGAACTATACTCCATAATAATAGATATTCAAATTAAAAATAAGATATAATTACAACTTAAAATAACTTTATATAAACATACTTTTCTGGAATTTGTTATGGTTTTTTTCTCAGCTATTTATATTTAAAAAAATAGGTTGAGTTTTAAATATTCGATTTGAATGTTTTATATATGGTTTTGAACTATAATTTTCGGATATGTTATATATAACAAACTATATTTGATATTTTTCAAATACAATTTTTTTACATTTTTTAAAATATTTGAAATATTCCCACAACCCGCATACCCCGTTAATTATTACAACTATCCTATACATAATTTATATAATAATATACTATATTACTAATAATATATATATATATATATTTGTCTTAAAATTATCAATAATATTAATAATATAATTAATTGTAGATCGATACATTAATCAACAAGTGTGACCAATTGCTAAGTGAACTTTTAAAAAGAAAGCCTGTTAGCCAATTACTAAAGATGTTATATAACCACAATTTACCTATTATAAAGAAGTCTGTTGAACGAATGAAAGAGAATTTTTATTTAATATTTGTCGAAACGATCGAGAAATACGTGTTTTTAAATCCTACTGCCGATGAGTTATACAAATCATTTAGTAATTATGAATTTAAATGTAAAGATGAATTTTATTACGTAAAATCAATTATATTATGGGTTACCTACGATTTATAAGATAGAATTAAATATGCAGAACATTTATTTGGTACCATAAATTATAAATATTGTTGTAAAATATTAATGATGGAAAATTTAGATATAAATACTGGAAGTTCAATTTTAGATGATATTATTAAGCAAGTTTATTTTAAAGTTTACTTTTTTAATGATACATCAGTCAAATTCCTAAACAAAATTGATATCAAATCTTTAAATATTACTTTTGATGACACATTTATTAACACTGAAAGTAAAATAATTTTAAATAATAAGGAGATAGTTACTATGTATTATGTAAAGTCAGAAGGTATATTTAATGCAGATACTAACTGTTTACTATTTAAATATAATTTTGGAAGTGTTGAAAAAGTTATTTACGTTAAAAATGTATTATTTATATTTAGTAGTGCAGATAAATTATATACATATGACACTTTAACATTTGTTGTATCTGAATGTTGTTATCCACCTCAAATAGAAGTTACAGGTGATTGTAAATATAGTAATGTATTACTAGAGAAAACAGGTGATGGTAATTTAATTAGTATAGGTGGTCTATCCACTAAGATACTAAAAGTTCAAAAGTAATTATATATTATGTAAATGAAGATAAGTGGATAACTCAGGAACCTTTACCTAAATAGTACAATTTGTGAACAATTAGTTGTTGGTGATGGTTGTTTATTTGTTATTTGTAGGTTGAATACACCTACTAATACTTATAATGTAATACTAAAATATTGCAATACAAAATGGGAAGAGGTGGCGAAATTAATTAAATATAGAAAAGTAATAACATCTATTTTTAAAGATAACTGTATTTACTTATATAGTGGTAATCCAGCTACACCTGCATATCCAAATATATATTATGATTTAGAGGCCATGACATGGACAGAAATAAAGTCTGATGTTTTTAATGAGTCAAATGTTGGTTATTGTTTCTATGATACAGATCACAATATTCATTATAATAAAAAGGAAGAGTATTACGAAAATCAACGTTGTAAGTATACATATTGTTTATATTCTATTTCAATTGAAACAAATTCTAAAAAGCTGTTATATACCCGTCATATACCGGTGTGTTATATATTTTTAGATATATAATTTGTATTACTAGTATTGTACTTTATTAATAATAAAAGTTTATTAATATAATATTCTTTTTTATTATAATGTATCTTAATAATTTATCATTATAATAAACTATGGGAATATTATTAACTAATAATAATATGATTGCCGTATTTTGTTAAGTATATAGAGTATACATGATATATAAAATCGGATGTATTAAGTAATGCAAACGGGAGTTAGGGGAGAGTGGGGCAGGTTGAGCTGGTTTTTTTTATAAAAACATATGTATGTAGTAATGTTATAAATATATTTTAATAAAATAAAGTGCATAAGATAAATATAGTTTATTACTAATAAAAAACATTCATAAATCAATGTAATGATAGATAATTAATTTTATAATTACATAATTTTTTTTTAATTTGGCTCAACCTGTCCCGTATAAAGAGGTAGGTTGAGCAAGATAGAAATAATTCAAAACTAAAGATATATTTTAAAAATAAACATAGTTAACGTTATATATATATATATAATATTAGTTATTCACAAGAATATGCATCACAATTAATATCAAATCAAATTAATTGCTTAAGGTGATATGTTAGATTTTCTTTATATGCTCTATGTTTCAATCCAGCATATATATAATATGCCGTATTATTCAGTTTTATTGTATAATGTCTCGCTATCTATTAATAATATTAATGAAAAGGTAAATAACAAAATTAAATAATTAACAACTTTGTATCAAATAATTAGTTAATAACATAATTTATTAATAATTATGTTACTTAATTAGTAATATTAGGGAGTAGGTAATAACCTACCTCCCTGGTAATATAATTATTATATATATAATTATAATTAAATGTTCAAATCTAACAAATATATAGAGGATTTATTCAGTATATATTTCTATTAAAAATGCGTATTTTTTATTTTAATTATCGGATTCATAATTCTAGAAGAAGAAGAAATTTTATTTAGACATCGTTTAAACAATTAAGTTAACAATAATGTATAATGAAATAATAAGAAAGTTATAGTGTAAATAAATATGTTTTTAAATTCTTTTTGAACTTTTCTGAGTTTCTTTCAGCACGGAGTGTTGCAGGTAGTGAGTTACAGGCTATCGGTGCTTATGACGAGAAGGCACGTGAACGGGCAGCAGTAGAATGTATTGTCGATCTAGGTCGTATACGATTAATATGACACGGCCTGAGACTTCTTGTCTGGTCGATTCTCTCTATCAATTCATATAAATATGACGGCGTTTCAAAGTGAAGTGCATTATGAGTCATAAGAAATATTTTATAGATGATTCTTTCTTTTATGGGTAGCCAGTGTAATTCCTTCAATAATTGTGTGATGCTGATATGGTTATTTTCTTCTCAATGAGGTAGCTTGTGAATTATACGTACAGCATATCGTTGAAGGGAGGTAAGTTCAGCCAATGTGATAGCTGGTAGACCTATAAGCAGCACATTACAATAATCGAAAACTCCTATTACTAAACTAGTCACTACACTTTTGCAAGTAAAGAAATTTAAAGATTTTCTGATTTTTTTAATTCTGTACATTTGAAAGTTTACTGAACGAATTTTTTCTGATATAAAAGATTTCATGTCGTGGTTAGAATTCAAAATTACACCCAAGTTCTTTATCGTTTGTGATGATGATAATAAACACTTGTCCCATGCAAAAGTGAACGATGTTTAAAAGTGATTAGAAGTGTGATTGACGTACATTACTTCAGTTTTTAAAGGGTTCAGTTGTAATGAGTTTTCATGAAAGCAGATAGAGAGTTCACGTAGACAGTTCTGCAAACGGATGTGGGCAGATGAGTCATTTTCATTATCAGCATCAGTAAAAATGTGGATGTCATCGGCGTATGAATGAAATTTAATCAATGGATGGTTGGCGAAGATTTTGAAAACAGGTGATAAGTATATCGAAAAAATTAGTGGTCCTAGTACTGATCCTTGTACTCCGTGAGTCATCTTTTGATATTCGGAAGAATAATCGCCAATACTGACTCTACTCATTCTATCAGAAATTTACGATTTTAATCAATCTAAAGCTTTCCCAGAAAATCCACTCTCGATTAGCCTTTGTATAAGAATCATGTTGTTGAGCGTATCGAAGGCAGCAGATAAATCTAAAAATAACATGAGTGAACCTGTTTTATTGTTTATAACATCATCATTTATACGGCATAGGACTGTCTCTGCGCTCAGTCCGGGCATATAAGCACTTTGGTGAGGATGAAGTACTTTTGCAGCTAATAGATAACTGATTATTTGTGTAGAAACAATTCGTTCGAGGAGTTTGGAGAAACCAGTAAGTTGAGAAATAGGTCGATAATTTTTCAGGATATTCTTATCGCTTCAAGGTTTCTTGATCAATGGTATTATTGATGACAATTTCATAGAAGCAGGAAAAGTACCTGATTCGAATGTAGTAGTATTAATTCGTAGTAGTAGTAGTAGTAGTAGTAGTAGTAGTAGTAGTAGTAGTAGTAGTAACAGTAGTAGTAGTAGTAGTAGTAGTAGTAGTAGTAGTAGTAGTAGTAGTAGTAGTAGTAGTAGTAGTAGTAGTAGTAGTAGTAGTAGTAGTAGTAGTAGTAGTAGTAGTAGTAGTAGTAGTAGTAGTAGTAGTAGTAGTAGTAGTAGTAGTAGTAGTAGTAGTAGTAGTAGTAGTAGTAGTAGTAGTAGTAGTAGTAGTAGTAGTAGTAGTAGTAGTAGTAGTAGTAGTAGTAGTAGTAGTAGTAGTAGTAGTAGTAGTAGTAGTTGTAGTAGTAGTAGTAGTAGTAGTAGTAGTTTTAATTTACTACGTTAATTTAGAGACAGTTAGACGTGGAAAAATTGTGTACCATGCCACAAAGGCTAATTTGATTAGTAATTGCAAATCGGTTTTTAATCATAAAAGTTCTGATTATGAATTACGCCAATTATTACCAAACTCTAACAGTGTTAACTGGAAAGGTGATTCGTTAAAAATCTCTACTTCAGATTTTGAAAGCTGGTCGTCCAGTTTTAAATCATATGTAAACAATATTAATGCATCTACTAGTAAAACTACTAATATATCTAATACCCAAACTAAATGACTAAGTTCCAATCTTACTATGTCACTTATCAACATTAGATCTCTAAATGCTAACAATCTCATTCTTTCTGATAATATTTCTGACCTTGATACTGATATTATAGCTCTAACTGAAACTTGGTTAACAGTTGACACCCCTACACTTTCTATTATACCAAAAAACTATCAACTTATTCATACACCTCGTATGAATTTGTCGGGATTTTATTTAAAAATACGATTAAACTTATATTTTCCAACCCTGTACATATTATTGACTGTGATACAATACTAGTCTCATTACTTATTTCTGGAGGCTTAACTATTAAATTATTTCTTGTTTATCGACCACCATCATCTACCTATCAGACATTTCTAGATAATCTTAATGAGTTTATCTCATCACTCCCTTCCTTAACTAATACAATATTTCTTGGTGATTTTAACATCCCTATAAACAAACAAAATAAACTCTCTATAGACTTTATATCACTTATGCAATCTCATTCACTTCAACAACATGTAAATTATTTCACGCATATTTCAGGAAATACACTTGATCTCGTTTTCTCTTGTATTAACTCGTCATTAATAATTTCTATTTTAGATACTAAACATCTATTATCTGATCACTATGCGGTGTATTTTACAGTAAACTACCCAATGCCTACTAAACCCATTAAGAAAACAATTTATTATCGTAATATATCTAACATCTCGATTACTAACTTTCTTAGTGACCTTCATGTACTTATTCTCAATGATCGAAATGACATCACTATGCTAAATCTAAATAACTGCCTCTCCCACCTGTTAAGTACACATTCGCCACAAAAAACTAAACATATTATTGACACTAATAATAACCATTGGTTTAATTCCGAAAACATAAGAGCCAAAAAACACTTGCGTAAAGCCGAGAGATGTTTTTTCAAAAACCAAACGGAAAACAATAAAATTGCACTAATTGAAGCCTCAACTACCTTCAAAGAATCTATTAAAATGGCCAAAATATCATATTACCACAATAAAATAGTAAACTGTGGAAATATAGCTAAGTTACTGTATAATGTGAGCGACAGCCTTATGGGAAAAACTAAAGAGAACATTCTTCCTGATATTATTTCTTCTGATCTATGCAATCAATTTTCTTCTTTTTTCACAAATAAGATTGAAATAATCAGACAGACTATTTACAATCTTATTTGTATTGCACTACCCACTTTACCTTATACACCACCATCTATTTCCTTTTTATTATCTTCCTTTACTCCACCATCTACTGACTATATTGAATTACTCATTCTATCATCTAAATCTTCCTCTCCCCTTGACTCCATTCCACTATCTCTTATGAAAAAAATTGCACCCGCACTTTCTATATATCTTACTACTATATTTAAAAATTCTTTAAGTTATGGCACTGTCCCAATTGACTTTAAACATGCACTAATATCACCTATTCTCAAGAAAAATAATCTTGATAAAAACTCTCTATGTAACTACCGTCCAATTTCTCAACTCTCTACTATATCTAACATTCTAGAAAAGGTAGTTTTTAAGCAATTAATATACTATCTTGAAATTAATAATATCATTGACCCTTTTCAAAGTGCCTATATACCTAACCATAGCACTGAAACGTGTTTAAATCATGTCATCAGCAATATACTTAACTCACTTGACACTGAATCTCATATTCAACTTTTGTTATTAGATCTATCAGCAGCGTTTGATACCCTTGACCATGACATTCTAACTAATAGATTACGTGACATAGGTGTTGATGGAATAGCACTTTCTTGGCTAATATCATTCTTTAAATATCGTACCTTTGCTGTGAAAACCGGCTCTTCCATCTCTATAACTAAACTTATAACTACGGGTATAACTACGGGTGTTCCCCAAGGCTCAGTTCAAGGCCCACTTCTATTCTTAATTTATATTGCGCCTCTCACTAATATAATTAAATCCTACCCATCAATTCATTATCATCTTTACGCCGATGATATACTTTTATACACATCTCTGTCTCGTCATTCTACTTCCAACAGAAACGATCTCTCACTATGTGCTACCGAAATACGTGCATGGCTATTGAATAATATGCTGCTGCTTAACGCTTCTAAATCTGAGCTAATCAACATTCCGGAAACATACTACGATTTCCCGGTGATATCTGTGAATGGTATTATAGTAGAACCAAGTAGTTCTATACGATATCTTGGTTTTACAATAGATGATGACTTAACCTTTAAGAAGCAAATCAACAACATATGTCAACGTTCGAATTACCAGCTACATATGATACGTAATATTCATAAATATATCAACAATGACCTCTGCCGAATACTTGTCAATTCATTAGCAATGTCACCCATTGACTACTGCTGCTCTATCCTTCAAGGTTTACCCGAGTGCCGAATTCGTCCTCTCACACGAATCATTCGATCATCTGTACGTTTGATTTTTAAACAAACACGTACCGATCACTCTAGTATAACGTTGAAGATGAAGTCTATCAAAATGCTATCTATGAAACAAAGAACATTATACCGACTACTTTGTATAGTACATAAATCGTTACTAACCGCTAAACCACTATACATCAATGAGATGTTAAAACCTAAAATATCGATTCGAACCCTCCGGTCTACCGATGATAGATATTTGCTATCCTCTGACAGATGTCGACTATCGCGTACTCTAAATGGAGCTTTTGTTTATTCTGCTCCATTAAACTGGAATCAACTTCCTCTAAGTATCCGTATGATTTCTAATCATGATGCTTTTAAACGTAATGTTAAAAAATATATTCTAGCCATGCGCTGATTAATGTAAATTGTTTTTGTTTATAATGTTTATATTTTTTCGTTTCTCTCGTTTAACACTTGCCAGAGCATTTTCATGCTAACTTTGAGTGTATAAATAAATCGTATTGATTGATTGATTGATTGATAGTAGTAGTAGTAGTATGAAAACGACTGTGCAGTCATTTCTTCATTAAAATCAACAGATTATAATTTTATTCAAGCTAATCGTGTGTGTGGTCGTACGGGTGGTGGAGTAGGTATACTGTATAAAAAAAGGATTGAACTTGTCAATTCAAGATTATTTGACTTACCTAATAGTGAATGTTTAATTTCAAACTTTAAATTAAATTTTTGCAATAATTTTAAATTAATTGTAATTTATAGACCTCCAAGTGATGCTTATTCTTCTTTCATTGATTGTTTTTTTGAACTTGTTTCCCACATCTCTCTTACTAATACCGTTATTTTAGGAGATTTCAATTTTCATATTGGATCTGATAATACTGCTGCTCTCTCTTTTAATAATATTTTACAATCTTTATCTTTAACTCAACATATATCTGAAAGGACACATATATCTAATAATATTCTTGATTTAATTATCAGTTCTAGTTTTCATCTAAATTATTTAACAATTCTTCCAATTAAATTTCTTATTTCTGATCATTATGCTGTTTCATTCATTCTGAACGTTAATATTAACTGCAATTCAAATCGAACGATTAGCTACAGAAATATTCGCAATATTGATTATGAATCTTTTAGTACTGATATCAAGTATCATACTAGCTCCAATTTCAACAATATATCTATATCTTTTTTAGATCAAATTCTTACTTTTCTACTGAATAAATATGCTCCTTCTAAAAATAAAGTAGTTAGTGATCGTACTAATGAATGGTTCTCGAATGATAATTTATATATCAAACGCCAAATGAGAAAAGCTGAAAGAATGTTCAATAAAAACTCAACATCTTTTAACATGATACATTTAAAAAAGTTAAAATTATCTTTTAAAAGGAGTATAACTTCTACTAAAAAAGAATTTTATAAAAATAAAATTTTAAAGTGTGGTAATAATATGGGCAAGCTTTATGCTTTCACTAATTCTCTTCTAGGTAAATCTCATCACAAATCTTATCCTAATATTTCTGATGATATTTTATGTAATAATTTTAGTGATTTTTTCATTTCTAAAATTGATATTATTTACTCAGTCATTAAAATAAAATTGTCATCCCCTTCTATAAATCAATACAATTATTTGAATAATTCCTCTGAAAATTCTCAAAATACTCATTTAAATCAAACTCCTACTCTTACTCATTTTACGCTCCCTTCTAATGTTGACATCTATAATCTTTTAGTTACGGCTTCTTCTGCTTCTCCCTCTGATTCTCTGCCTCTTACTGTGATGAAATCTTTAGCTAACACACTCACTCCACTTTTTTCTTCAATCATTAATCAATCCCTTATTACAGGTGTTATTCCTTCTATTTTAAAACATTCTATTATTACTCCTATTTTAAAGAAAAATAGTCTTAATATAAATGAACTCTCGAACTTTCGCCCTATTGCTCAACTACCTTTAATCTCTAAAATTCTCGAAAAAGTTGTTTTTAAACAGATAACTACTTTTATTGATTTTAATAACTTATCCTGTAACTTACAAAGTGCTTTTAGAAAGAACCACAGTACAGAAACTGCGATAACTCTTATACTAAATGATATATATACATCTTTAGATAGAAATATGAAAATTCAGATTCTACTTCTAGATCTGTCATCTGCCTTTGATACGCTATCTTTTGATATCCTTTCAGATAGGCTTTTAGACATTGGTATATCTTCAACTGCTCATGATTTCTTAATTGGATTTGTCACTAATAGAACTTTTTCTGTTAAGATCAATAACTCCTATTCTAAATCTCAATCATTTAAGTACGGGGTTCCGCAACGATCCGTCTTAAGTCCACTACTATTCTCTATATATCTGAACCCAATAACTAATATCATCAAATCATTTAAAACATTAAGATTTCATCTCTATGCTGATGATATTCTTATTTATTCTGTTAATAGTAGATTGGTCATGAATAATGAGCTAGTTGAATGTGCCAATCAAGTGAATAAATGGCTACTTATGAACAAACTTCTACTTAATACTTCCACAACTGAATTACTGAACTTACCGCATAACTTTAATAACTTCACTGATGTATTTATTGATAATATTAGAATTATTCCATCACTAAAAATTAAATATCTTGGTATTACTATTGATAATAAATTGAATTTTGATGATCATATGTCAACTGTTTGCAGGAAAGCAAATTTTCATTTATATAATATACGCTATATAATAAAGTTCATTAGCAAAGACCTCACTACGATGCTAATTAAAGCAATGGTATTTTCGTCGACTAATTATTGTAATTCGATATATTTAGGTCTATCCAAAAAATTGAATAAACGTATCTTTAGAATTGATCATTCGGCAGTACGATTAATCTATCAACAACCTTTATTTGATCACTCGAGTGTTACATTGCGTCAACATAATCTTAATATTCTCAACAATATTAATAGAAGCAAATATAGAATTCTATGTATAATTCACAAATCACTCACTGCAGGTCCTTCATATATTATAACTTGCCTATCAGTTAAAGTGCCTATATGTCGTGAACTTCGATCATCTAATGATGTATACTGCTTACAAGTCAAGAAATCAGTGAAAACAGTAACTTCCAAGAGAGCCTTTCAATACTATGCGCCGCCACTATGGAATTCTCTTCCCTTGCAAATAAGAATGATTCCTAATCACGATACCTTTAAATTTAATTTAAAACGTTATTTATTCAATATTGAAAAGTCTTAATTTATTATTTTTACGTTATTTATGTTATGTATGTTATTGATATGTTTTATTTTCCATATGACATTATATCATATGGTTTTTTTTTTATATATCAATAACCAATATTGCATTTTGCAATGTACAGTTTATAATAATACTAATTATTATTTTGTTTATATTCAATTATTTTATTTTTGTTTGTTTGCTTTGTTACACTCTTGAGAACGCCTGGTGTGTTATTTGCAGTGTTTAAATAAATCGTTTTGATTGATTGATTGATTGATAGTAGTAGTAGTAGTAGTAGTAGTAGTAGTAGTAGTAGTAGTAGTAGTAGTAGTAGTAGTAGTAGTAGTAGTAGTAGTAGTAGTAGTAGTAGTAGTAGTAGTAGTAGTAGTAGTAGTAGTAGTAGTAGTAGTAGTAGTAGTAGTAGTAGTAGTAGTAGTAGTAGTAGTAGTAGTAGTAGTAGTAGTAGTAGTAGTAGTAGTAGTAGTAGTAGTAGTAGTAGTAGTAGTAGTAGTAGTAGTAGTAGTAGTAGTAGTAGTAGTAGTAGTAGTAGTAGTAGTAGTAGTAGTAGTAGTAGTAGTAGTAGTAGTAGTAGTAGTAGTAGTAGTAGTAGTAGTAGTAGTAGTAGTAGTAGTAGTAGTAGTAGTAGTAGTAGTAGTAGTAGTAGTAGTAGTAGTAGTAGTAGTAGTAGTAGTAGTAGTAGTAGTAGTAGTAGTAGTAGTAGTAGTAGTAGTAGTAGTAGTAGACACTCACTACATCAACATATAAACAAGCCCACACACATAGGAGGCAATACATTAGATTTAATTTTTACTTCTATATATTCCACACAAATACTAAAAGTACTTAATATTAAATATCTCATTACAGACCATTTTGCTATAATATTTAATATCAATATTCCAAAACCAAAAATTAACACACAATTAATTAATTATAGAAAACTTAATAATATCGACCACGAACTTCTCTCCAATAGTATTATAGAAATTAATCATGATAACATATCGGCGATAGAACTAAATGATCATCTATCATATATACTAAATAAATATGCTCCCATTAGAGTTAAATGCATAAATAGTCGTACAAATAAATGGTTTAACTCTGATACTTTATTAGCCAAACAGGAAATGAAGAAAACTGAAAGATATTTTTCAAAATATCCATCATAATCTTCCTTAGAATCCCTACTCAAGGCTAAGAGTTATTTTAAAAAATCTATAGAAATAGCTAAGAATAAATACTACTATACTGAAATAAATCAATCAACCTCTAATCAAAAACATCTCTATGGGATAACTAATTCTTTACTAGGAAAATCAAAAGAAAGAGTCCTTCCAGATATTCCAGATAATATACTATGCAATAATTTTTCCAAATATTTTGTAGATAAAATAAATATTCTATGTAGTACATTTAACAATAATCAACATAATATACACAATATATCAATAGACAACTCGACTTTAATTAATCAAGACCTCACAGAATTCCAACCCCCTTCCAATAATCTAATTCAAACATTATTAGCAAATTCTAACTCTACATCCCCACAAGATCCATTATCACTTCCTTTAATGAAAATAATAGCACCGTCAATATCCATTCCCTTAACTACAATTTTTAAAAACTCACTAACTACTGGAATAGTTCCCCCTTAATATAAACATGCAATAATTACACCCATACTTAAAAAACATAAACATGACATAAATGACTTGAAAAACTATCGCCCAATATCATAACTTCCTACTATATCTAAATTACTAGAACGAGTAGTTACTATACAACTGAAAGATTTTTTATATTCTAACAATTTAATAGATAACTACCAAAGTGCATACAGAACAAATAATAGCACCGAGACAACCGTAATTGATGTATTAGATAGTATTATTACATCCCTTGATAATAATAATCATACACAACTACTTCTTCTCGACCTTTCAGCAGCTTTTGACACTCTAGACCACGATATTCTAAAACATAGATTGATTGAAATAGGAATAATAAATACAGCTCTAGATTGGATGATGTCCTTTGTATCTAACCGTACGTTTACTGTAAAAATAGGAAAGGAATATTCTAATTATAACTCATTTGATACAGGTGTTCCTCAAGGATCTGTACTTGGGCCACTACTGTTTATCATATATATTATACCACTTTCTAATGTTATCAGACAGTTTAAGCATGTTAAGTACCATTTATATGCAGATGACATTCTATTATATACTGAATTATCAAAATATAATTCTGAATTTGATAATGAATTATCGAATTGTGCTAATGCTATTTACGCCTGGCTTACCGATAATAAACTATCGCTAAATACTGATAAATCTGAATTGTTGAATATTCCCAGTAACTATTCCAACTTTCCACAGATATTCATCAATAATAATGAAATAACTCCAAGCACGTCAATCAGATACTTAGGGGTCATAATCGATGACAACGTAAATATGAATCGACATGTAAGTAGCATGTGTAAAAAAGCTAAATACGAACTGTACAAAATACGCAAGATAGGTCATTACTTAAATAAAAGAGCTACAACAATTCTAACTAATTCATTGGTGTTCTCCTCTTTAGATTACTGTAATTCGCTCCTAATTGGTCTACCGAAATCTACTTTACTTCCTATCTATAGAATTATTAGATCGGCAGTTAGGAATATCTATCGACAACCAAGACACGACCACTCAAGTATTACTCTGAAAATGAAAGAAAGCAGAATCTTGAATGCATCAGACCGTGCTGAACAAAGAATACTGAACATCACTCATCGAACGTTGACCCATAATCAGCCTACGTATATTAGATCACATCTAAAATTCGTAGTTCATAATAGATCATTACGATCTAATATTGATACTCGACAACTTAAAGACACTATACCAAAGCTGAAACGTACCGCGAAACGGGCATATTCTTATATTGCTCCAACTAAATGGAATGCTTTACCACTAAATTGTCGTCTTGTTATAAACCCTGTTGCGTTCAAAAAAATACGTGTTAAACAGTATTTAATCGATAGAAATTAAATTGTTTATTTATTTATTAATTTCTAGTTGTTGTCTGTCATACACTTATCAGAACACTAATGTGTTATGAAATGAGTGTTTAAATAAAACGTTTTGATTTGATTTGATTTAGTAGTAGTAGTAGTAGTAGTAGTAGTAGTAGTAGTAGTAGTAGTAGTAGTAGTAGTAGTAGTAGTAGTAGTAGTAGTAGTAGTAGTAGTAGTAGTAGTAGTAGTAGTAGTAGTAGTAGTAGTTTCTTGGCTAATATCATTCTTTAAATATCGTACCTTTGCTGTGAAAACCGGCTCTTCCATCTCTATAACTAAACTTATAACTACGGGTGTTCCCCAAGGCTCAGTTCTAGGCCCACTTCTATTCTTAATTTATATTGCGCCTCTCACTAATATAATTAAATCCTACCCATCAATTCATTATCATCTTTACGCCGATGATATACTTTTATACACATCTCTGTCTCGTCACTCTACTTCCAACAGAAATGATCTCTCACTATGTGCTACCGAAATACGTGCATGGCTATTGAATAATATGCTGCTGCTTAACGCCTCTAAATCTGAGCTAATCAACATTCCGGAAACATACTACGATTTCCCGGTGATATCTGTGAATGGTATTATAGTAGAACCAAGTAGTTCTATACGATATCTTGGTTTTACAATAGATGATGACTTAACCTTTAAGAAGCAAATCAACAACATATGTCAACGTAAAACGTTCGAATTACCAGCTACATATGATATGTAATATTCGTAAATATATCAACAATGACCTCTTCCGAATACTTGTTAATTCATTAGCAATGTCACCCATTGTCTACTGCTGCTCTATCCTTCAAGGTTTACCCGAGTGCCGAATTCGTCCTCTCACACGAATCATTCGATCATCTGTACGTTTTATTTTTAAACAACCACGTACCGATCACTCTAGCATAACGTTGAAGATGAAGTCCATCAAAATGCTATCTATGAAACAAAGAACATTATACAGACTACTTTGTATAGTACATAAGTCGTTACTAACCGCTAAACCACAATACATCAATGAGATGTTAAAACCTAAATTATCGACTCGAACCCTCCGTTCTACCGATGATAGATATTTGCTATTCTCTGACAGATGTCGACTATCGCGTACTCTAAATGGAGCTTTTGTTTATTCTGCTCCGTTAAACTGGAATTAACTTCCTCTAAGTATCCGTATGATTTCTAACCATGATGCTTTTAAACGTAATGTTAAAAAATATATTCTAGCCATGCGCTGATTAATTTAAATTGTTTTTGTTTATAATGTTTATATTTTTTCGTTTCTCTCGTTTAACACTTGCCAGAGCATTTTCATGCTAACTTTGAGTGTATAAATAAATCGTATTGATTGATTGATTGATAGTAGTAGTAGTAGTAGTAGTAGTAGTAGTAGTAGTAGTAGTAGTAGTAGTAGTAGTAGTAGTAGTAGTAGTAGTAGTAGTAGTAGTAGTAGTAGTAGTAGTAGTAGTAGTAGTAGTAGTAGTAGTAGTAGTAGTAGTAGTAGTAGTAGTAGTAGTAGTAGTAGTAGTAGTAGTAGTAGTAGTAGTAGTAGTAGTAGTAGTAGTAGTAGTAGTAGTAGTAGTAGTAGTAGTAGTAGTAGTAGTAGTAGTAGT